>JAHDVE020000865.1:0-97018 GCA_022606495.2 Halesus radiatus
TAATTCTATAATATATAAATATACTCGTATATGTATATTTTCATATTTATACCTTACCTTAAAATATCAAAAATATATATAAATTAATAAAATAAAATTTAAAAAAAAAATTATGTTTTCTAGAAGGTCGTAAATTGTCAACAACATTGTTAATGATTTTGTAAAGGAATTTTTTGTCGGATGTATTTCTTCTATTTTCTAGTGATGATGAATTATGCAAAGCTATTGAGTCTTTTTGGGATGTTCGGTGGGACTTGAAATATAAATGATTGAGACTCTTTTTTTTAAATTATTTTTAATCTCTCAATGTTTACATTGCATTGCGGATATATAATATGAGAGTTAGAAGGATCGAATCGAAATCAACAAGGAAAATTCGTAACCAAACGAAAAAAATTACGTGCGCATTTGAATTTTGGCCTTGGATTTGATGTTAATTAGATTTGGCGAACTTACGCAAATGACTTCATGTTGCAAGGAACTAATTCATCAATAAATGACCTTAACCAAGTAATGTAAATAATGCAATATGACCTTGGTTAGTTCTCCTATAATAATTCATCTTCGCGCAATTCAGCCACAATAACAATATGTAATGTCAGTACTGTTGTACTTTGTGCACTGTTGTAGCCTACAGCCGTGTGGAGTGTGTTGCAAGCAACTGCACTCGGTGCTAATTTCTTATACTACCTACTGCAAAAATCCTTATAATGGCCTGTGTGAGTGTTGCACAATGATTGCAACCAGGGGCGTGCCGTCCATATTGGCCCATAGCACTGCCTTACTCGCATAAAAAATATTAAATTATTAAATAAAATACACTTTTAACATGAATTATAATTTATAACTTTTTTCAACTTATTTATTTTCGACCAGACAAAAACAGGATCAAAAAAATTGATATTAAAATGAAATTCCACCATGAATTGTCAGTTTCAAAATTATGAATAATTAAAAGTGAAAATACTTTTAGCACTCGATGCTTTTAAATATAGTGTCCCTATTAATTAGTGCAACTTTACTAACAAAATAGTTATCATATTATTTTGGCTTTCTTCCATGCAATTGTGCGGTCGAAAAAATATGAAAATTGTATATATCCAATTGACCTGTAATTTGCTTAAAGGAACCGATTATTTGGATATTTGATGTTGTTTAGGTAGTCCCAACCAAAATCGGCTAAAGTCAGCGGCTTAGCCATTCTTATCGAGAACTTACCACGTCTGTCGTAGGTTTTTTTAATATAGATTAATTCGCTGTTTTCCTACTGATTACCCCGATTAAAATTTCTCTGCACGCCACTGCTTACATTTGCAAGAAGTAATAATTTTGTTTTGAAAGGAGATCCGGTCCAAATAGCAATACGGTATTAGTGATTAAATATATCCTTCGAACAGATAAAAAGGCTAATACTTTGGCGAGACTTTTGGGAGGGAGTTCGAGTGCTACTTCTTTTCTCTCGTATCGCGCAGTTGTTGCTTGATTTTTGGTTTGTTGGGTTATGTAGTAGCTGCTGCACATTTAAGGTTAGCTTCAGTTAGACAGTATGGCAGATACTCAGAAGCAGTGGCGGTTCGTAGCCGTCCTAATGAATTCCTTCTATATTAAAAATAATACTATTGTGTTAGACTTGTGGCACACGGGCGAACTGTAGTGGGCAGCTGATCCCGATCTGCGAAGAGGGCTGGGGGAAACAATATATCGTTCCCTTGCGAAGGGGGACCGATCCCGACAAATTGACGACTTTTGAATTTGCACAACTCTATGGATGGTAACAATTATATCATCATCAGAGACCCTTTCTCCCCCATGTGGGGAAAATAAAACACCCTTATCTGGAAGCAGTAGACAACCTAAAGTACCAAAGAAATAAAACAGAAAATTTGCTTTTTTGTCTCAGCCAAAACCCTCCATATATCGTATTGTAAAATTTTTGTGTACAGTGACAGGGAACATTTCTCCCTCTTCCTGTGTCAACTGTGGTTGGAGGTGCATGAATGTGGTGATAATCTTCTCTACTGTAGGGTTTTTATTTCATAGAATTATAAACTGTGTTTTATGTGCTGGCGGCATTTGCTGATAGCAATCTTATAATTAAGCCCACCCACTAAGGTAATGGAAGGTATAAGATGGAATTTGGGCGGAGACGGAGAGGGGAATCGTTATTATATATATATATATATATATATATATACATTTGTGTTCTGGATTTAAAGTGAATTGATTGATTTAAAAATGTGTTGTACAGCAAATGATTTTTTTTTCTAAATAAATTTGATGAAACCATTTAGATGAAAATTCCCGCAACATTATACATCATGGGTGGAATTCAACACAAGTTTCAATAAAACCCCAACTTGCATGTGAATATGAAATAAAGATCTAGTAGAGAAAGATAATTTTAGTATACTTCTTCGGGTTTTGAATGCGCTACCTTTGGGGCCTAAACCGAGGCATTTACCGCTGTGCCAAGAACTTAATCAGTAAACGGTAGACTGGATTATCTGGTGATGCATTAAGGCGCTGCATTAACCTCTCGGGAATTTCGATTTAGGCAACGCCCCCCAAAAATAGTTCTTTAAATGATCTGTAGGTGTCCCATCGGCGTTAAGAATATATTGTTTTCTATACAAAACATGTATTATGAAGGTGTCAGGTGAAAAAAAATCAAACTAAAATGAAGTTTCCCAAGAATCGAACCATTATTTTATTAGTATGTTTGTCACAATGTACACAAGGACTACTAATTACTAATATCTGTGTCTCTAACCCCCCGAGTAACTACTCTATATTATGACTCTTAAGCCCCCGAGTATATTTGAAAGTGGTTCCCAACCTTCATGTCTTTAAACATTTTTTTCTTTATAAGAACTTGTCCAAACGAAAGACTTTTTTGTAATTATTTATTTATTCATTTAAACAATACAATAATAAATAGTAACAATTGTAGGCATGATGAAATAATGTTCTTATATCTACCTGTATTTCTTTATGACATACCTTCATAAAAAAAGCTGTCCTTGTATGTATGGGTGGTTTATCATTTATTCACATTCGTGAGAAACATCGTTAATATTATTTGTCATAGTGTAAGTTTTCAGAGTACTCACAGTTCTGTTTTGAATTCTTTATACTTAGTTATATTTTATGATTTTATTTTAACTTCTCTGTATATTATCTGCCAAAACACGATTTCTGAAATACAAATATAATAAATAAATTATAACATAATTTTTACTAGATAAATAATTAAAAATTTTAAAAATCCGTCTATAATCTCGCATAAGTAAAATTTTCTTAGAAATACGAGAATTTTTTTGTTTATTTCCCATATTTGAAAAATAATATTATTTAATTTATATATATTTTTCTAACACGTAAAACAAACTCTCAGAAATTACGTAATTTTCGGTGCCGAGCAAGGGCTCCTAATCCCGACTGACCGATGTTGAAAGGCAGATATGATCATTCGAAAGATAGAAAGAGCGCGCCAATGTAAAGAGTGTTTAGAATAAATGGGCGTAAGTGACATTCCTATAAATATAAATAAAACACGACATATTTAAGATAGATCAAAAATCTTAAGATGAATGTGTTAAGTAGCATTTAAAGAAACACTGTCAATTTTTTTCAAACCCATAGCATGTTAAATAACAGAACAAGCCCCTTTTTTTAATTTTCGAAGCATACTTTGGGATTTTTTTCTATCGAGGGAATTTCACATAATTACATGTTCAGCCTGTTGACTGTTGATTTTTTTTAAGTGCATAAAACCTCCACTTTTTAAGGAATGTTTGTAATACTCCATAGTAATTCTGTTTTGCAAAGGCTTAACCAGTTTGAAGAATAACCAAACCAATACTAAATTATGAAATAAATTGAAGGCAAATTAAAATGATGTTTATGAAATGTCTGGCTGTCCGGCGATGCGGAGAGACGGTCTGTAAAATTATATCGTATGTAGATGATATTATTTAATTGATTCATAATTAATACAGACTTAATTCGTTATTTTTTTACAGGAAAAACACATATTTTGCCATTTTCAAACGAATTTCGTTATTTTCGGGAAAGGACACCATTATCATATGCACCAATACACACAATCCTACGAAAGCGCTGTTCGCATCAACTCTAATTGGGCTATCTATAACTAACACCCGAATTTCGACTTATGTCGGAATAGTGTGAGGAAAGTGAGTATTCTTGGGGATTGCGAAATAACCATTCGTGCAGTCATTTTTGATATAGAAAAGACCAATCCAGTCAATTCTACGACTAGGTGTATCATTTCCAGTACAGTATAAATCGGCAGCAACCCGTGTGGAACGGAGCCTCTTGGTAGACCGTACAGAAGCAAGGCAAAGTGGCTGATAGGTGGCAGTAATGATAAATCGATCACAAACACCTCGTTTGATAAGGACGCGGGGTGATACGGCCAGGATCCGGGTGTAATTTTCCCAAACGAACAACGTGATACTTTAGGAGCTAGGGATTGAACACATTTTATCTTATGCCACCCTAAAGGTTGACAAAAAATTACCTTCATTTTTTGAATAATAATAATATATTTATTATGCAAGTTTAATTTGAAGATCTCGATATAAATTTCAAGTAATTTTTTGTTAATAATTACATTTATTGTTTAGTTTGAAAAGCGGTTTATTTATAAAAAAATTCTTCAAATACATTAAAACTTTTTAAAATATATATATATACCGAGTGTTATTTTTTGTTTTCAATTTTTATGGTGTTATTTCTTTGTACATTTAATGTTCCGTTGTATTCGTTCTTATTTATGAAATGTATTGCATCGCATTACCCTTGTTTACTACCTGAAAAAAGAAAATTAAAATTTGAAAACCAAACAGTAAATAAAAATGTATTAATAAGATTGTACTTCGTCCGAAGCAGTGATTAGCAAATTCAAAACATCCACTTAGAAACCATCGATTATTGCAATAATTGAATTAAGCCGTTTCTAAAATAATCGATTAACACTAAAACAGGTGATAAATGAAGCGCCGTTTGTTTTTAGAAATCTATATTTGTACCACGTGTTTTTGGATATAAGAATTGACGTTGTAGTTTGCATTCGATTGTCACGATGTCCTTTTAATTGGGGGGAAATTAAATAATTTAGTTAGAGAAGTAATTAAAAAGTCGGTTATTAATGTATTTTTCACGCGATCTTCTGGTATTTTAAAATAAGAAAATAATATTGCACCTTCACAACATTTCTTTGTCTATGGTGTTGACAAGCTTGAATAGTCATAAAATGGAACGCAGCTCGCGTCATGTCGAAAACGCCGCGTACTGTCATTCTTTTACGATTTAGAAAAGACAACAAAAAATAAGAGCAAAAAATATGCACCATTTTTGTTGCCAGCCTTACAACATACCCCAATTAGGGATGCCATAGAGTCACTCGCTCCAGACGGTTGGGAGCAGTTGGTACTCTTGTGTGGTATCAAATAAATAAAATAAAAATGACAGACGAAGACAACAGCTGATCACATAATGTCCACCATCTTAAACTGCATGAAAATCGCGATGAAAAAACAGAACACGTCCTAATTTTCATCCCTTTTCCATGGTAAAAATCAACCCATATGCAATCTGGATGAAAAAGGGTATCGTGTAAATCCTACTTTAGAACGGGGTACCTCAGTAAGGACACCCCATTCTTTTATTTCCTTTTTGTAATCTGTAAACTAATAAATATATATTAATTGATAAATTAAAGTTCTTAAAAACTTAAGACAAGATTTTTGTGCATAACGCAAAGGGTAACAATTATTTTTATAAACAATAATTATTAGCCTGAAACACTCATCCAAATTGAAAAAAAAAAAACCTTTCCGAGCAAAGATAAATGTCGCCGACAGGACTCGAACCTGTAAGCGACGTAGCTCAACGGTAGAGCATCTGACCGGACATCAGAAGGGTGCAGGTTCGAGTCCTGTCGGCGACATTTATCTTTGCTCGGAAAGGTTTTTTTTTTCAATTTGGATGAGTGTTTCAGGCTAATAATTATTGTTTATAAAAATAATAAATATATATTAAATCTAGGATTCTCGTTGTCAATCTGCAACTCCTGCTAACTGCACCCAAAACTAATCACATTTAACGAGTATCCGCAGGAGCGGCCTTTAATTAAATAAATACAGGTAGATTATGTACCAGCTCTTACCAATCTATTGTACTTACCTGCATTTATATGTTGATATAAGTATATACAACTGATTATGCGTTTTATTGTGAAGTCCGGTACATCCGTCATTTCCCACTTAATGTACCGCAGGTCTTTTAAACCTATACTTCTTTTGTAACTGTAAATGAGCTGCACATCATAATATCTAGATGAATTTGCCGATAAAGAAAATACATAGATACCTAGCTAAAATTGCAATATTATTGCATTGCAGGATTAATTCCACTGTTGAATTTGATAACCACCTCTGGGCCCCAAAATGCCGAAAAAAGACCCTCGAGTGAGCAGAAACGGGCGGTCGGTTTGATAGTTTGATAGTCGGTCTAATGCAAGCCACAATGTAGCTAAGTTTTAGGGACATGTTTTATTCTGTCTAATGTTATGATTGTATTGTTGCAGAAGGACACAGATGCCATCATGGCGTCTGGCGGCCAGCAGCTCCGCCTGCTGCTATGGAAAGATTATCTCCTTAGGAAAAGGAAACCGGTACGTTACGACACAGATAATATTAACAACTCTCAACACAATAACATTAATAATTCAACACATAATACATACCCTAGAAAACAGAAGTAAAATAATAGACTTCATTTTTATATTTAAAAATATTTATTCCGCATTAGACTGCAACTAATCAACTTCAAAGTACCTCATCGACAAACTCTGCCAAATATATTATTCTGCAACAATAATTCCGGGACTAACTACCAAATGCATGCACCCATTTCTCGCCTACATACACTTAGAAACAAATTCACCTCTGCTATAGATATATTTAATATAAGTTTGCCCATGTTTAAAAGATACCTTTTCAACTTATGTACAGCACAAGATGCATGCGCCTAAATATAATAATTTTGCCCTACATTTGTATGATGATTGTAATTTATTGTTGTATTATATTATATTGTTGAAATAAACTCCTGCTGACAAGCTACTGTATATAATTAATATTATACAATAAAAAAATACAAAAAAAATATTTAGGTGTCGGAGTAGGAGGCGACAAAAGTGAAAGGGGTAATTGGGAGTTTTTATGGAGGAACAAAGCGGTTCACTGGAAAAATATCTAAAAGACGACTATACGATAAATTTACTTGGTTATTCAATATAATACAATTAATATTTAGGGATTTTCTAATTTCAAGTTCTTATAAATTATCAAATTTTTTGTCTTTATCTTGGTCGGTCATTATATTAAATTAAAATGGTTTAAACCAAATAAATGTGTGTATATTATCTTTATAAAATGATTGAAAAAATCAAACTACACTTTCAAAAATACCCGCGAAGTTCCAGCTACGAATCGCAGCGCCGCACGCGCCCCACGCTTAAACAGGAACTGAGTATGCAAAATGACGCACATGTCATATTCAAATGTTGACTGTATTCTACACAAAAAATGTTCTTGTGTGCGGAATGCACGTTCGAGGGAAGATCCGTTTGTGTTAGTGTCGAAAAAGGCCGTGCCTTTCTGTACAAATCACAAATGTAGTAATTGGTGCCATCTGTTGGTGCCTCTATTAACTAGTACAATTTTACTAACGAAATAATTATTGTATTATGTTGGTGTATCGGACGTCCCTTCTCCCAGATTATTCCGACGCGGCCATTTTTCGTCTTCGTATTTATGTATAAGAATTTTATGTTTTGTTTGTTAATATATGTAACGGGCGGTCTGGCGAGCTTGTTCGCACCAGACCGCTCAAACTGAAATGACTGAATAAAAGCGTTGGAGCGGGACAGTTGGTGGGAGGGAGACCGACTTGTCGGGCATCTACACGGCACCGGCGGTCCGCGCTTGGTGGACCGCATAAATAGCCTGCAAACGCCAGTTTGCGGCAGTTAGCATTTGACCGCCGCCTGACAAGTACTCATCTCTGCCCGCCGCCCGCTCTGACTTCTGAACCACTCGCCTTGTTTCACTCTGACCACTGCTTACCTCCATCGGACTACTGCCTCGGACTGGACCCAATAAGCAACTGCCTCGGACAAGATTAACAAAAGTCGTTGTCGTCAGTACCGTTCCTCCTTGCAAAAGGAACGGTAGGAGAGCTACCTCCCCCTCCAAGCCTCGCTCCGTAGATTGGGATCAGTCGGCTTCTTCAGTTCGCTGGTGTGCCAGATTACGTCTGGTACAGTTGGCTTTTAATTTGCATAAATGAAGCGGTTATTTGGAAATTTGATGTGAGAGGTAAATCCCAAACTAAATCCAGCGGCTTGGACATTTTTACTTTTTATATCATTTCGCTGCTTTTCTTACTGCCTACCCTGATTAAAACCTTTGTGCACGCTACTGCTCATATTTAAGGGTCGCATTAAAAAAAATCTGTGGACATGACGGTTGTTTTAAGAAGCCTGATTTTTTTAAACTAATCGATTATTATTTTTTCAGATAACTGTTGGTGGAGTGATTTGGGCGGCTGCGGCTCTTATAAGTCTGGTGATTGTCAGGAAAAATGTGGACCCCATTCAAAAACCCACATGTAAGTTGTATTTTCATTTATCTTCTAGTTCTAGCGTTTTTTCATAGGATGGTGAATCGTCGATTAAAAGGGCTTAAGCTGTGTTTAGTGACCTAATCTGAATAGCCAGGTTTCCTCTTGCCTGTCTCCTTCGCTCCCTACTTCCTTCAATCTTACAACATTTTCCCCGAAATGGAATTGCAATAGTCTCACTGGCTCTGGGCATTTGGAACTCTATAAGTCATCATCACTGACGTCAGAATTACATTTTGACGGCTGGAGGTAAAGGTCACGTGATACCCATTTTGGCACCACCCTAGTTCACTGGCGTTCACATTTGTTTCGCGTGATTTTGACTGCGGTAATCAATTTACAAAACTTTTATAAAAGGGGTAAAACTAAATACTAAGCCGAACCTTTTTACTTATTTGCTGTTTTACTTCATTTGGCGGCACGTCTAGCTCGCCCCCTTATTTTGGTTTCTTCCCCTTGGGTTTTAGGACATCTCAATGTATTATTTGCTCTGTGGTCTTCATAAATTTCCACGACTGCAGCTGCTTCTATTCACTTGATTATGCGACTGGATCGTAATTGGAAAATTGCTTTCGGAAATAGCTAAATTATATTATAAATCACAAATCACAAATAATCATCATTCCATATTTGTCATTATTTTCCAATTCATTTCCTGATGAACGTTTCAGTGTGCGTTGTTCTCAACGGAGCGAAATGCACGCATCTCGCAAACCGCGGTAATTAGATATTCTATCGTCATTTTCCATACATTTAAAACACTTGGGTACACACCTATTATCTGAGCGCAAATCTTTTTGTTTAAATTAGCGGAGATTCATCTTTTGATAGGTTTCGATTCAAATTATTAACTAACTATTATGTCCAACTTGCCCGCGTTTTGCTCCCAATTTGTTACTTTTAACATTGCATTTCTACAGCGCACTTTTGTGAGATTGCACAATTTCACCTCAAGTGCGCAAATCACAAATACGTCGTATCCTTTATGACCCAGCAATACCCTCCGAGTGGAAAGGACATTATTTGAAAAGGAGATATGTTAATATGGAAGAGAGAGAGAGAGAGAGAGTTATAAATATCGCTTAGGGCGTAAGTGATCGTTTTAAAAATCACTATATATAAAATGAATGCATGTCTGTCTGTCCTCGATGTTTTCGCAAATCACTCGACCGGTTTCGCTGAAAATCGCAAAATTTGTTATTATTGCCGGGAAGGTTTAGACAGAATTTAGGTTTGAATGAAATCCAATATGTAAAACTGTTCGTATAACGTTTTAAAATTAGTATGAAAAACATTGAACCCGCCATGTTGTATTGAGGTTATCCCATAGATATCACTCTGGTTAGCCACAGATTACGTATTCAAAATAGAAGGCTTGTTTGCGTAGAATATTTTCAAAATAGAAAACACAAGTAGGTACCAATTTAAGAACTTTATTATTTAGATATCTTTTGAAAAATAAATGTAATGGCTTTAAAACAATATATTCATGTAGATCAATCAGTAAACGTCGATTCTGAATATATAACTTTTATTATATATACGTAGAATTTACAAATCCTTATTTAAAAGTGAATAAAAAATCATCTCACCAAAACACCTTGTTATGTTGGTGCCATTGCATTTAGAACATCTGACGTCACGTGCCCATTCTGTTTTTTTATAAGTAGAGACATTTTTATTTTTCGATTTTGTTTTGTATTTTAAATACGTATTTTTTTTCGTTTTGGCGAAATTTAAACTTAATTCTTGTGACTGTTAGCTCTATAATTTTTGTTCAATATAAACACCTATTAGTAATAAAATAAATTAGAGTATTCATGAGCAAACCAATTATCAATATGGATATTATGATAATGTTTATGCTCATACTATTATTATTCTTTGAGTTAAAGTTTCTAAAAGGGTATATAATTTTATTACTTATGTTTAGTTATGGTTTACCATGAATAGAATATACAATTATGTATGGTAAAGCTCATCCTTGTTTTGACATTTGACCTTCTAACCCCAAAACTGATCAAAACCGACCGGCCATAGATTTGAAGCGTTTTGGCAGTCTTTGAAAAACTTAAACTTAAGGGGAGGTTCTCATCTAGAGGTCATAAAACACGTTGATATTCTTGATTTTTTTTTTCATAGAAAGAAGTAAATGAACAACTTGAGATTTTTTATAGTTAATTATCGACTCTTAAAGTGTAGGAAAATATTTTTTTTGGTGCATAAAGGTGTCATGGGAGGTGTTAATACGTCATCGAACGTCACGTTGAAAAAAAAAGGTACCCAAACAGTCTCCATCGCACAGCACGTTTATATCATCTGAAATTTATGATATTTATTGGAGCTTGAACCTATAATATTAATAAAAAGTCGAAAATTACAAAAATGTGCGGACATGTGAATCTTTAGTACCGTTTTTCACATTTTTCGCTCTTTAAAGTCCTCTGAAAATAAAAAAAGACGACTAATATCATCCAAATTAAGGTTTGGGATCCAATAAATTTTATCTACTTTAAAATAAAAAAAAGTTCTTGAGATATCGTGGAGACCAGTTTGAAAAACATAATTTTTCAGAAAACGCGTTTTACGATTTGGTTAACACTAATTTAAATAATGCTGCACGCTAGACCCGCACATATTAGTGTATAGAGACGCATGCTTTCCGTTATTTCAACGCCATAGCGCACTTGGTGGTGCTTCAAGTAACTATTCTCACCACAGTATTAATAATACAAGCTTGCATTTGAAAAAGATTGTTGTGAGATACCCATTACCGCGCAAACTCAATTTTCGTGAAAAAAAGATAGGTTCATTTCTTATGCGATATCTTTTTTCTGCAATCGTTATCGGCCAAACCGCTTTGGGAGCATATTCTACACATCATAACCTATCGATTTTTTGTTCTAGTTTCATGAAAACCCCCCCTTAAGTATGAAAATTATTTTATGTATGAAAATTGATGAAAGAAAATAGTTTAAAAATCGACTGGAGTTTCTTCCTGTAGCGCGTTCACACTTACTCTATTTCTATTCTATTTTAATTCATTTGTAATGCTATAATTTTGTTTACAGGTGAATTTAGCGCCCGTGCCCTCCCCTCTGCCGGGGTGGCCCCGTTCCTCCAGTCCTTCCTCTGTACCCTCAGCAACCAGTGCGATACGCTGGACAAGTACCAGGAGATACCAGACTACAGGCACACCAGGTAACATGCACACACTGCTTCTTCATCGATCTCCCTCTCCTGGGCATGCGAGATTCTCACTATTTGCAGCTCAGAAGATCGGAATGCCGCCACCCACTTATTTTTTTTTATGCTCCACACAGTAGACAAAATCGGTTCCTGTGGAGTCGCTAGTATTTATTGAATGTGAAACCATATGAATCGATCTCTGTCTCTATCTGTCAGAAAAAAACGGTATTCACGTACACAAAGATGCGGGAAATTCGTAAGATGGCAGTTTCTTAAAAAGTCTTCGGTTCCAGAACCGTTCAAAGGGCGTGGAAATGTCCAGTGCTACCGTTTGGGTCTCACTGAAATATTTCAGGCACCGCCATCAAGCATGCGTCACATGCGCGACAAGATCACCGTACGGGCGGTTCCCGCCTGAATCCGTACTTTTGCAAGGTTGTTTCCAGTTGCTCGAATGTTTGTTTTGGAGGGAACAAATCTCTGTATTCCAGATGAGGAATAAACTGTCATTAGTTAGTAATTAGTTAATTAGTCGCCGAATAGAATCGATTCCGATAAAATAAATATATCGACATATTTTACGTCAATGAGAAGAGATTCAAAGGTGAAATCTATATTATTACCCACGCTACAATACTACATATTGTAGGATTCATCAAGGTGCTGGTATAGATGACACTTTACTGTATAAATGGAGTCAGCAAGTACATCAACACCTTCACACCTGTTACCAAGATCATGCATTCTATTGGTTGATGAATGAGACTGATAGTTGGTTGTGTAAGTGTATAAAAATGTTACAGTTTGTCTTGTGTTCCTAGTCGTTTGTTTGATAATCGCAAGATCGTAAAAAAAAATATTTTTGTCCCATTGAAAACGTGAATTATAAATCTTAAGCACACTGATTCGTGTTGTGGAAGGTCTAAGAATGCAACGAATTAATCCAGTAATAATATTATGGCCAAATTAATTATTTTAATATATTCGGTTTTATAAGTTTTGCAGTAATTGTTTATTAAATAATGCACTTGTAAACACCTGAGAATTGTATAAATCTTCTTCGTATTAACAACACAATATTGTTTTGACGATATTGCTTAGCTACTGTGAACTTTGGCAGATAATTGTTTTATTTCCAAATTGGTTGCCGACAGTTTGATGTCTTTATTGTAAAATTAATAATTTGTCTACATTTTGCAGCTATGACACCACTTGATGTAGTAGGTGCCTGTCGGGTCTAGGCACCAATGTCAGCGAAATAATCGTCGATTATCAATTATAAATCACTTTGTAAGGTTTTTCAGACATGGTAATAATAATAAATTTAATAAATCAATTAAAAATTGCTTTGTAATCACCACTTTATTAATATATATCAGGAATGTATCGAATACTAAAAAATAATAATGTCAAGTATAGACAAATGATAAACATAGAACACAATAATGTAAGAATAGACAAATTATAAACATAAATAATTTTTTTTTTATATTTTCATACGAAGCGGTAACTTGGTGATGTGACATTATAATTTATAAAATAAAACAATAACTTTGTTTTACATCACTTTTATTTATACTTTAGCCGACCGGGTTTCGCTACCACCGTAGCTTCTTCAGGGCAGTATACAACTAAACTATGAACTAAGATGCACATGTGTTATAGATTGATACAAACAGGCGAGTGAAGGGCCAAGGGTGGGAGATCAGCTTATTATTAGGGGGGTACAGTACCCCCCCCCTAATAATAATATAACAAATAATAATAATAAACCGTACCAATGGCGTAGAATCTTATATATCAATAACTTTTCCCAACAAAGCACTAAAAACCTTCCGTCAGAGATTAAACCAGCATTTTACACAATAGTTTAGGTTTTAATAGTTTTAATTGACGGAAAAGATAAAGAAGACAGTTTAGGCCACTCAGGCATTTATTCACTTCAATGTAATGATTGCCCGGCGTTCTATGTAGGCAAAACGTCGCGTAATGTTAATATCCCTTTAAAAGAACACTTAAGATGTCTAAATAATAATGGTTTCTCCGAATTTGCTAACCATCTCTTAGAAACAGACCACACATTCGATAAAAATACAGGCACTAGTTTACTGCATAAAAATGTAACCGGCATTCGACTAGATAACTTAGAAGCATTAGAAATAAGGAAAGCAAAAAACACTAATAGTAGACTCATAAATAATCAAATAAATTTAAATAAAAGTCCAATCTTTAAATTATTCCCAATAAACAAAGTACATTCCCTTCCCGGTCAGCAGGTATCTGCTGATCTCCCACCCTTGGCCCTTCACTCGCCTGTTTGTATCAATCTATAACACATGTGCATCTTAGTTCATGGTTTAGTTGTATACTGCCCTGAAGAAGATACGGTAGTAGCGAAACCCGGTCGGCTAAAGTATAAATAAAAGTGATGTAAAACAAAGTTATTGTTTTATTTTATAAATTAAATAAAAATTGGTTAAAGTAGGTAATAATTAATCAAAAATATTAAGAAAAAACATTGTTCATTTATTAATAATGACGCCACAAAGTGAATACCAATCTTTTGAAGAAATTATAATAATAAATTTCTTTATTCCGTGATGTACTCGTAGGGAGGTTAGTGCAATCCCACACGTCCCATAGAGGGTGTAAATACATAATAACGTCGGTCCAATGCCAAAGTCGCGAATCTATAAAAGCATCATTTCTAGATACTGTTGTTTGAGATACTTGAACTGGTATCAAAAAATGGTTTATGTTCATATCCATAAAATCTATTGATTTGATAATAATGCATTTGTAGCTGGTTTAGTGACAATATTCATCGATTTTTTTATTCCAGTTTGGAGACTTCAAATCTCAATATCTCCAGGTGATATTTTTGCAGGTTCGCGCTTTGGCATTGGACCGACGATATGTTAATATGTGCTAGTAATATCATAAAACCGAAATAATAAATGTAGAAGTAAATGGCATATTATAATATACTCGTAAATTATAAATCAAAACATGGACATCGATAGAATTACAATAAACATCTTCGATTTAATTTTATCTTAGAATTCGTAATATTTTACAAGAATTTGTTCGCTGGTATCGGGACCGTGGCAATAGTGTACAAATCTCATACTTTAAGCATATAAATTATGAATTTAATTTACGCTTTGCAAATAATACCGAATCCTTAAAATTCCATAACTTCATCACGCTTCCAACGCATCGCTTAATATTTGATCAAATCTTGTTATTTAAAATTATGAATAATGGCCTGGACACACCAGAGCTCATTAGCTTTATAAACATTCACATACCATCAAGACCAACCCGACAAACCGATTTTTTTTCCGCATGCAGGACCAATCTTAGGATAAATTCTCCAATTCCCTGTATGTGTGCGCAATATAACGCACAATTTCACAATATCGACATTCTTCACAATACCCTTTCAAAATATTGAACCGAAGTAATAGGTACGACGACAAATTGATGCACGAGTATAAAATGTATCGAGAGCATCTTCTGTCCCGATCATATCTTCCTCTTCCTCTTCCCCTTCCTTCTTATTTTATTTTTTCTTTATCTTGTTAGCTTCATAAATAAAACATCTGTATTTAACCACTGTTAGCACAATAAACTTTGTTGTCTTACCTTTTGTTAAACTTCCTTTGTATATATATATATATAGTTGTATTAAAAGCTGTTTGTTTCTTACAAAAGAATTAATGAAAGATTTCTGTGAACATTGACAAATAATTTAGGACTATGAAACGAGTATTATTTTTAATAATCATTAAATGCATTTTAAATAATCGCGTTCGACCTCCAATTAATATTACGTTAATTGTCGTAAGCAATTCGCTGAAAAAAATATTATTTCATGTTTGAGTAGTTTCCACAAATGACTTAACCATGGAAAATGCAACAATAATCATGTCATTATAGAATTATAGGCTTTGGAAAGGGGAAGCGTAATCTGTTATTTGTCTCATCCTATCATCGTTCTGTGTAATCTCGGCAAGCCATCGCTGCCTTGGATAAATACCATTCGTGTCTTCTTTACATCTGAAAATATTTATTCATTAATATGAAATTATTGAGGAAATACGAGTTATTATTATTCCGAAATTAATTACTTGTGGTGACTTGTTCAGATTAATATTTTAGAAACTATTTTTTTCTACAATAAAGACAAACATTCCCAGGTTATGAATAACCTGACGATATTTAAAAAAATCTCCTACCAACGCAGCAAGTGTAGCCTGAAGATGTAGCCTGTGTCGTAATAGAGGACTTAGCCAGCTGAGGAATCGAACTAACGACGCCTGGGGACTCAGCCACAGACCGGTCAAAACTTTACTGCACAATTATTGTTAGCATCTTATTTCATTTCTCGTCAGCAGTCATCTACAGTCAATATCAGAAAATGTTGTTAATGAAAATTTCTTTAAAATTAGAATACAATTGATTGATATGTTAATATTTAAAACGTTCTTTGCCATTATTTTTGCTTTAACTCGTTTATTTATTTTTTTCTTACTTTTTGTACCTATGTATTGTTTTCTATTATTTCTTTTTCTGTAATATTATTCCATAAAATTAACCCTTTCTCACCCAGAGTAATTTAAAAAATACACGAACTTTGAGAATTATTTACAAAGTAAGTACTAACCCTATTCATTTGCGGCTTTTTTTAAATGATTTAGCGATCTTTCCCTAGCAACACCATTTTTTTTCGTTGGGTTGGATGCGCTGCGTACACACTTTATATCATAAACAAAAACCGATGTTCACTCCTTTTGGAATTCTGTGATTCGACTGAAATATTTTTAGTTTCTGTCATTTTGTACGGTTTCATCTCTCATTTAGGTTATGTTAATATTATCTTCTTCAATGATTAAATATTACGATGAGGTTTTTTAAATCTCAATAAAAATAATTAATAATTAAAAATCAATTATTTACTAGTCAGAGCCACAGTAATTTTAAAATGACATTGAATATTTCCTAAACAATAAGTAAAAAAAAAAAATTATATACCAAAAGTTTGCTAACAATTCCACTACACACAATCCAACGTTAAAATTTTTTTTTTTTAAATTAAATTGGGTGAGAAAGGGTTAACTTTAAATGTGGGAGAAAACCTCTTTGAGCGTATATCGTACCCTCAGATCATAGACCATGATCTGAGATCGTACCACAAGAATGAGAAACATTATTTTTATTTTCTTACATTCAGAATTTTTGAATGCCATTTTTACTTCCTCTCGATTTTTTTAAAATTTCTCCCAATAAGGATATATTCATTATGCTAGTCTATGCGCCTACCTTTCAGTAAACCTGAAGAATGTTCGATTTCCTTTGTTATTTATATTATTTACATTATAAATTATGTTTTAACAATGAATTGCTTTAGCAATGATAATTTAATTGTGTTTTTCGTTCGTTAGGTAGACAAACAAAACTTTTTCCATGTCATTTATTATGTTTATTACGAAACAAAAGTGGCCCTAACTGCTTCCATTGTGGTCTCCTGAACATTTTTAAAATTTTGATTATTTTTTTTGAATAATGAAACATATGAGAACATACATTGTTTACATTTTAATCCAAACTGAATGATCTATGTTTTTTAATTAAAGGTTTAGTAAATATCTAGCACGGATGAGAAGTATTTAATTTATTTTTGTTTTTCCTAATGAAATATCGGCCATTAAAGGAATTGATTTTTCGCGATTTTAGAGGCATCCTTAACAATTATTTAAGGGCTAACGATGGTTTAAAAAAAAGTTTTAACTTATCTGCTTTGAAAATATAATGAAACATAAAATTAATTTTATTTTTAAAATATTAAAATAAGCATTATGGTGGACTTTAAATTAAATTAAAAACGACCAATTTACGATGGAACACAAATTTACCACACAGAATTTAAAATATCGAACCGAAAAAACCTTTTTTTTAAATGTTTTATTTTTATATTTTTATTTATGTAATCATACTTACATAGCATATGTGATATAATTTTGAAAAAGTACAATAAACCCGCAAATAGTGTAATAAAATTATAAAAATTGATTTTTTTCATGGCACATACTTAAAAAATTAAAACTAAAGTAAATAAAATTCTTCTCATCCGTACTAGATATTTACTAAACCTTTAATTAAAAAATAGACCATTCCTTTTGGATGGGTATTTTGGTCTCCAATCCAAAATTCAGTTTTGTATGAAACAGGCACCGCAGCTGTTCTTCTTAAAAGCATTTGCTTATGGATGGAAAAGGATTATTAACCATTCCATTTTGTTTGTATCTAAATTAAAGCAGTACCCAAGACCATCCATTGTGATACTCCCGTGTATACACTTTTACCATACATAAAGCTAATTATTAACCATGCCATATTTTTTTGTATTCAGATTAAACTAGTACCCAAAACCATTCCTTGTGATACTCCCGAGTATACACTTTTGCAATACATACGTACAACTCATATTAACCCTTCCATATTATTTACATCCAGATTAAAGCAGTACCAAGAGCAGTTCATGCCTGTGTTCCAAGATGCCAGGGTCCAGGAGGTCCTGCAGTCTCTCCCGGGAGCAGGAAGACTATTGGCCACCATCACCAGGGCCATTGACACTCCTCAGCTGCACCAGATAGTTCGTAAGTACGCTTTATGTTCTTTTTTAAATGTCTACCAATTTGATAAACGCTTGAAAATAATTAAAACAAATTGAAAAATAGTTCAAAAAATTATAATACTGATCCCAAAACTTTTGGGATCAAAATGGAATTATGTAATCCTTTGGTAAATTTAGTGAAAGACCTTAGATTTAATCTAAGGTCTTGCACTAAGGGTAAGCTTTTATCTAACTTAGCATTCGCCGCGTTTTGATTGGTGAAAGCAGCCATCACTCTTATATTGCTCATTTCCCCATCACGGTTTAACTTATTGTATAAGAAAACATTTTATGATTATTTTCTTTCAGAGTATGGCCTGAAAGTCTCTGATTTATTCAAGAATCCGGAGGATGTCAAAGACATATTGGTGACGGATATAAAAGTCAAAAGGAGTGCTTTGGATACGTTTGTGGACAGCAATCTCAAATTTGAAACTGTGCGTATAAAAATGTTATCATTATACTAAGCTTTATTTTTTTTTACTGTTCTTGATCAATAATACAGGGTTTTTAAAAATGATGGACTCAATTTCGTACCGCTATATTTCCTGAATTATATGTGAGTGATCCACATAGTAATTGAAAGAGGAGGTCCGAAATTCGGTTTCGAATTCCACTACTAGATCACTCATAGTTGCCAAGCAGCCATTTCGCGTCAGTTGTGAATAAAATGGCTACTATGCGGCACAAGTTTTCTCTGTTTGCGAGTTCTATAAAACTGAGTTGGCTACTGTAGTGCAACGTACCTTATGTCTCCATTTTAACATTGAACCTTCAATTAGAAAGAGCATTTGTCGTTGGCATCGCCAATTTAAGCAAACTGGATGCCTTTGTAAAGGAAAAAGCTCGGACCAACGGAATGTATCATTTTGAATATCCCTGAATGTTTGTGTTTTTGTTTAGATTGTAAAGGAGGTATCATCTAGTCAAAATTTGTCATGTGAAGTAGACACACTGAAGAATTTCTTCAACTCTACCAATGAAGAAGATATTGAGCTCGTGCTCACCAAATTCTGTGCTATAAAGCCAAAAGATATGGAGAATATTATCAAACACTTGGCTATGGAGATAGACCTGAAGAAATTCCTGAAAATTGTAAGTATTTTTTGCAGAAATTTCTCTCCACCTTACTGTAATTTTTTTAAATTATTTTGGAACTTTACAGAGTATTAACATAATCATATTTAAAAAATTAGCATTGAGAAGTGCATAAGTGTTAATCCATATAAAAATGTTTACAGGATGCATAGTTTTTCTTTTAGTTATCACTGATTAATTATTTTTGTGATTAATTCGTAGAACTCCATTTATTTATTTTTTAACTAACTAACTAGCCATCACGCCGTTTCCCCGCAGGGGTAGGCAGAGAGGACGGACCGCCAAACAACTCGATCTTGGCATACAATTCTTGCTTCATTCACTTTCAAACAACGTCTCATACATTCTCTTCTGTTATTCCGACTTCTGACATGGCCAGACTCAAGTATTTGATTCACTTGATCGTGCCATGTCTTCCTCGGACGTCCCCGGCTTCTTCTTCCATACACATTCGCGTCATATATTCTCCTTACACTCCTCTCTTCGTTCATTCGCTCTACATGCCCAAACCATCTAAGCGTCCCTTTCTTGATCTTGCTCACTACGATTCATCAGCCTTGCATTCTTTACAAATCTCAACATTTTTCATTCGATCTTACATGGTTTTACCACACATTCGTCTCAGAGATCTCATTTCTACAGCATTCAGTCTACTTTCATCCTTCCTCTGCCAGTTCCATGCCCAACTGCCATATATCAGGGTTGGTATCAGCACTCCATTGTGGACTGCTAGCTTCGCTTCTTTGGACAACTTTTTGTTTGCGCCAACCGTGTTCAGTCCTTCGTTAATGGAGTTTCCCACATTCACCCTTCTTTCAATATCCCTATCAGTCTTTCCATCTCTCGTAAACATACTTCCCAAATACACAAACTCATTGACCTGCTCCAAGTATTCACAACTATATTGCACACTGTTTTTGTACTCTCTCTTTCAAACACCATGACTTTAGACATACTTACATTCATCTTAGCTCATTCTTCATACATACTTTGTTTATCCTAGATACGAGGGACTGTAGATTTTCCATACTGTTAGCAATCAGCACTGCATCATCAACATACAACAGGCAACATACTTGCAGACTACCCATTTTCGCGCCCAAGCCCAACTCTTTCAATTCTTGCATACAATTATCCATGTAAAGATTGAATAACCACTGTGACATTACGCAGCCTTGCTTAACACCTTTCGTGATATCAAACCACCCCATAAAATCACCGTTTGCCCTAACACATGCAACGCTTCCCTCGTACAGAGATGCGATTGCCTGTATAAGATTTGTATTCACACCATACTTGGACAACACCTTCCATAACTTTTTTCTGTCAACTCGGTCGTAAATGCACCTTGCACATCCCATATTTTATCCTTTATTTTCATTTGTACCCTTTCAATCAATATCCTACCATACAGCTTTCCAACTAAACTTAGCAGGCTAATAGCCCTGTGATTTCCACATTCCATGCGTGACCCTTTACCTTTGTATAGAGGCATGATACCCTTTTCTTGCATCCCTTGTAAACTTCTTTCGCTCTGTCCCTCTCTTCGCTAGAAGCACTGCCAGATGCTATCAGACATAATCACGCTTTCTTCTTCTCAGAGACCAGTGCTTTAATCTCATCATCCCACCATGCATCACCTTTCTTCCTACCTTGCGTACTTATTCCACATACCTCTCAAGCAGATTCACAGAGGCTCACTTTTATGTGTTCCCATGTTTCGTCTATGCTTAGACCGTCCATTACCTTATCATTCACTCTCATCTCTACCCAATTTTCATACCTACTTCTTACATTATCATTTTGTAGTTTAATTTAATGTAATTTAATTTAATATTTTTGTAGTTTATTTTAATATAAATCAAATTTAATAATGTTATTATTAAGTTCTGTAAGTATTTTAGTTTTTTATTATTATAACAGTTGTTCCGGCATTCAAGGCTATTTTTAAACTGTGGTTAGCCCACGTTGAGACGACTTATTTATATGATTCTATTTACCCCTACCCAATAAAAATTTGTATGTTGCCTAGAATGATTTATTACCGGTGAAACCGATTTACTGAGAAACCAAATGTGATAATGGATTGTCCATTCTGTGAGGTACTTACATTTGCAATTTGTTTTCCCCCGCATTAAACGCAAGGTTTTTTTAAATTGATTTATAATGACGGGATAGCTATTGACTTGTGTTATATTGTTTAGGTCTTGTGAAAATAGTGAGTAGTGGGGAATAAATAATTTACCTTACTTTATTAATTAATGTTATATTGGTATCATTAGTTTGTTTATTAATTTTCAATTGTTGGAGTAAATTTAATCTAATACTCTTTCTTTCTATATGTAGGTTTAGGCTCATTGTTGTCAATTAATAAAGGATAGTCAAAAATATATGTGACAGAAGATGACAAATTTGCTTTTTTTTTTACTTATGCAAAGCTATTTATAAATTATACTGTGCTATAACATCTGTTCTTCTGTATGGTCTCCAGAACAGGGTATGGCCCCTAAATATTTGTTTATTCTTCTGTATTTTTTTTGTTTTGTATATGTACCTACTAAACAAATAATCGCTTTGTGGAAGTCTGATCTATACTGATTTTAACCCTTCCCTTATGTTGCTAAAAAATTCCTCTAGTTCTCATGCTGTACACATTGTGTACAGGGAACACATTTAGTATTTTGTAATTTTTAAGATGGATAAAAATGAATAGTTTACATTTATTATTTATGTAAATCATTTTAATAATAGTACATACTTAACATAAGTTAAATATTGTGTGCAAGTGCCGAAAAAGAGGACAAAAGATAGACCACGAAAAACAAAACGTATGAAGATACGTCGGCCACTACTGATGACCGCGCACTGTGGCACGGTTAGTTAAACCCTTCAATGTGTCTGTGAGCACTGACGTCAGAATTAATGGACTTGCTCTAGTGTACCATTTCAACGACTGGAGGCAAAGGTCACGTGACACCCATTTTGGCACCAGTCTAGTTCACCGCAGTCCACGTTTCTTTCGCGTGATTTTAACTTCCATAGACAAATTACAAAAAGATTTATAAAAAGGGTAAAACTAAATACTACAATAAATATTCGGGTTTTGTAAATAAGAAAAACATTTTGACCTATTTGCTGTTTTACTTAAATTGGCAGCACGCCTAGCTCCCCCTCGCTCCTCTTATTTTCGTTTCTTTATTTGCTCTGTGTATGAGCTATTTTCTAGATTGACAAACTATGTACAATCAACTGAAAGTGCTCAGGAATAACGCATATTTATATCTAATACAAATCTGATTTATGTTTCCAGATTGGCGATGTTCTCAACAAGTTGACGGGAAGTGACTCAATATCCAGCCTGGGCGATATGCTGGACGCAGTACTGCGGCTTTCCAGCATAGAGAACTATATCCCCAAAGAACTTCAATTTCACAAATGGCTCCCCAGCATAATGGTGGAAAATAAAAAAATCAAGTTCACTGACTTTTCTTACGTTGACATGAACATGTAAGTTGAATCACCTCTTAATTGATTTTTTGCCATATCAACATCAGCCATCTATTGCTGGATGAAAACCTTGCTTAATCTATAATATTGGATTGATCCAATAACTTCATAGCCTTTTTCGACTTCTACTTTAACACATTATTGCTGCTTCCGGGGTAAACACTATTGAACTGCTAACATTACAAAATATGCTATTCAAAGACTTGTTTGGGAAGTTTATTAGTTTATTAGATCTTGTTCTATCGGAATTTCATATGTTCTGTCCCCTTAGAATCTCCTTTTCTAACAACGGTTCACTTAAACATTGGCCTGGTTTAATGGTCAGTACCCAAAAATATGCACTTTGCAGGTTGCTAACTCAAGAAATACTACAAATGATTTATCCGTTAATTCCACACAGAAAATTAGTAAAATATATAAGGTTTCAAAAGACAAATAGCTTTCTCTGGATTTCAAAGACATTTTGGGACTATTTCATAGAATTGAAGGATTACAGTTTGAGGAGTTTTGTCTTTTGAAACCTTATACATCTTTCTAACTACCTGTATAGAATTAACAGATAAATCATTAGTGGTATTGCTTGAGTTAGCAACCTGCAAAGTGATGTTTAGGGCTATTTTTTAGTGCTGGTCCTTAAAGCTATACATATTATTTTTTGTACAAACAAAACTTTTTGTTACCCTAATTCATTATTTTTTTATGTCACCACACAAGGTTTTTTTTATTTTCCATGAAAATATACACAATGAATTAAAAATTACTCTGTAATCACCACTTTATTAATATATACATATCAACATGTTTCGAAATGCCTTCCTCATCAGGAATATACAGAATATATATTATACTTATAACAATAAGGTGGTGATTACAAAGTAATGTTTAATTAATTTATTAATAATGACGCCACAAAATGAATACCAATCTTTTGAAGAAATTACAATGAATTTATTTTATTTTCAGTGCGTACAGATTACTGAACCTCTTTGAGCCATTATTCAAGAACTCTGAAATTTACAAGAAGATCTACAACGCAATGGAAGTTCTGTCTTCAACATTCACAACTCTGCAGTCTTTATTGGACAATAAAGTTCAGCATAATCACCCACGGTCTAATGTGACCAGCACTGAATCCGTTGGAAGCACTTTGAGGATATTATTGGAGTCAGATAAAGGAGGCCAAAACATCACTGATAATTTTTACAGGCTTTCGAAGAAAGTAGAGCTATTTACCGTCACTGTAAAGTCGGTATTGAGAGATGGTTCTCTCGAGAATACAAGTCCTACGGAAATGTGAGTAAAAGTGATATTTATACTATTCCTTCCAAAAATGTTATTAACAAAATTAGATAATATTAACAAAACTCAATGAAAAATGAAACAGAAAAGACACAGAAAATAGACTCAGACCCAGATCCTTCTTACCGTAGTCTTGCCAGGACTGGTGTCCCCGCCGATAGATCTCGTATTTCAATTTAAGAATTTTTAATATTATCCTCAATTAATTCTCATATTTTTGGCTGCTATCTTTTTTATGATGAATTCTACCTGAATATATTTGTAACCTGGATAGTGTGGCATGGGAATTAATTAAGGATAATATTAATAATTCTTAAACTGAAATATGAGAATGATAAAAATAATGGAAAGTAATTAGGTCTCAATAGCTCAATTGGTAGAGACACCAGTCCCGATAAGACTAGAGTTAGAAAAGCTGGGTTCAAGGCCCAGTTACGTTTACGACAATTACCTTTTTTATATAATCTGTCTTTTGCTATTTCACGTTTCATTGAGATCAATAATATTATCTTCTTCAATTATTAAATATTACAATGAGGTTTATAAGTTTATATAAGTTAATCCAATAAATTGAATATTATTTCAAGTTGCAAATGGCAAAATTATGAATTTTGATTTTCCCAGTTTAATTATACTCACTGTGTCACGGGAACCACTTTTTTTTTAAATTGAGTTTGTTGTCACCTTTCTGTAAGTTCTGCTCGTGTCAAGTATCTGGTTAATAAAAATACCTAAAGCCATTTGGTGGCGGTCTCTTAACAAATAATAATATCATCTTCCACGCCGGATGATCTTCTAAATATTAACATTAAGGGTTAGCACTCAAAAATGGCCCTAAACATCACTTTGCAGGTTTCTAACTCAAGCAATACCACAAATGATTTATCTTTAAATTGTATACGGGTAGTTTGGAAAATGTGGAAGGTTTCAAAAGACAAAAATTCTCAAACAGTAATGCTTAAATTCTATGATATAATACAAAAATATTTGAAAATAAGTGCAGTTTGAAAACCAGTGAAAGCAATTTTGAATGTTCTACCTAAAATTTCAGTACGCATTTTAATATATAATTTTAAAGATTACAGTTTGTGGATTATTGTCTTTTGAAACTTTCTACATTTTCTCAATTACCCGTACAGAGATAATTCATTCATAGTGCTGATGTAAGTAAGTCTAAAGTCATGGTTTTTGAAAGAGAGAGTTCGAAAACAGTGTGCGGGTAGTTATGAATGATGAATACTCGGAGCAGGTCGATGAGTTTGTATATTTGGGAAGTATGTTTACGAGAGATGGAATGACTGATAGGGATATTGAAAGAAGGATAAATGCAGGAAACTCCTTTAACAGTGGGACTGAACGCGGTTGGCGATAATAAAAATTTATCTAAAGAATCGAAGTTAGCAGTTATTATGAAAATGAGGCGAGGAAGAGGAAGGTTAGGTAGGAAGAAAGCCCCTAAGTTTGAAAACCAGTATTATGAAAAGGGGTGAATGAAGATCGAAGAGGAAGGTTGGGTTACAAAGGGAAGTTATGGGAGACAATTATATCGGCAGGACTTACCCTGGAGATGGCCTCTTAGATGTGAAGTCTGGTCCGGACATTAGTTAGCTCAGATCGGCAGTGGCATTAGGTTCTCATTGTTCAGGGTCGTGAATCGATCGCAATCTTATAATTGGGTTGAGGGCGTCTCTAATTCTACGTTAAATGAGTCAAGTAAAGTGCTTTCAAATCTCAGAGTTTATTGTAAAAGTCGGACAAACATTGTGAAAAAACAGAAAAGTCCTATTCTAGACATGATTCTAACGTAAAATTCTCTCTTTCTGATTTAAATCTCTAACCGGGTATTGCAAATATAACAAGGGCTAGAACAACACATTAAGGGGAGATGTAAAATCAGCTTACATGAGGTGATCTGGTCGTGTGGCGGGAGTTGTTGGCAATGACGCCAGGGCTGGACATCTCTGCACTGAGTTTAATTGGCTTTTAATTGGTAAGTCGCCATGTTGGGTGCTTTGGCAGCAAACGACACGACCAGCTGCGGGCCTCAACCCGCATGCTTAGTACGTAGCCGTAACAAATTAGTAACACAAAATGGCCTATGGACGCGCTCTCCTTTCAAAGAAGCTGTTGACTGTTCTATTGCCGGGTGAGAAGTGGAAGGGCGGCCATCGCTGCCGCTAAGCCGCCGTTGGCGCTCGCGTCGCTACCTCTTGTTTTGTTAATGTATGATCTGATTGGTTTAATTTGGGTGCTAGAATCGCCTGATTGGTTAATTATGGCGGGAAATGATGCGATTGCTTGCCTAGCTTATTTGTTAAGACGAGTAGCTAGAACTCATCTCAGGGCCATCCTTTCGTTACATAACACAGTCCACAATGGAGTATGGCAGTGAGGCATGGAACTGGCAGAGGAAGAATGAAAGTAGACTGAATCCTTTGGAAATGAGATCTCTGAGGCGAAAGTGTGGTAAAACTATGTATGATCATGCGAAAATCGTTAAGATTCGCAAAGAATGCAAAGCTGATGATAAGATAAGAAAGGGACACTTAGATGGTTTGGGCATGTAGAGCGAATGAACGAAGAAAGGAGTGTAAGGGGAATATATGATGCGAATGGAAGAAGATATCAGAGATGCCCAAGGAAGCATGGCACGATCAAGTGAATCAAATACTTAAGTCGGGCCATGTCAAAAGTCAGAATAACAGAAGTGAATGTATGAATATAAATGAAGCAAGAGTTGTATGCCAATATTGAGTTATTTGGCGGTCTGTCCTCTGTCTACCACTGGGGAAAAAGGGCATGATGTTTAGTTAGTCACTCATAGTGTTTCTTGAGTTAGCAACCTGCAAAGTGCGTATTTTTGGGTGCTTACCGTTAATTTAATTTTTATTAAATGTTAATTTTGATCTTGATCCAAAACAAGGATTTTATTGCTCTCCCGAGACCATATGACTAAACCATCAATGCATCCCTTTCTTTCCATTCTTCATTATGCATAGTTCTTATTTCTTTGCATTCTTCCCTAATGTGCTTTTGAGGAAATCCATTTATGATTCTTACTATCCTCTCATAGTAAGTTGTATAGTCCTGCTGCTGAGAGTTCTGATGTACCCTCACATTCTAGTGCATGCTTCGTTTATGAAAAAGAAGGAGACGTCGTACTGGAGCCATTAGTGGTAGGCCTATAGTGGTTCAACACTATTCCCACTAACAGTTTTTTGTTCCCTTCCAGTATGACTTCAGTATCCCAATTCATAATGGACGCTCTGCCCAAAAAAACCCAGCATGATACCTTCTTCTACCTGACGCTGCTGAACCGTCTGGTGGTCGGGGGACTCCGGTCGGCTCACCTTCACCTGAACATGGAACAGATCCTGCTCGGAGCCTGCCAGAGACACCCTCAGGGGGTCCAGCTCATCGGGAAGTTGGGGCCCGAATAATTGCATCCAGGTAAAGTACGAGGTAGAAAGTACTACAGAAATAATCCTGTGCAGTACAGTTCTACTAAATCCCCCTGAACCCATACTATTTGTCGACATGATGGAGGGATACATACGCGAGCTGCAAACAGAACTAACGCCATCTCTATTTAGTAGTTACATTTCTTGCCCAGAAAACGTCCTTTGACCGCACTGCAAGAATGAAACGGCACTATGAATTCATAGCTCGACCTCACTCTTTCATTAGAACATTCACCCTAGGCATCTCGTTTTCACGTGTATTTGTATAAAAAGTTGTTTATTATTATGGCGTCTATAGTCATATCATTTTACATAGTGTTTTATGTATTAAAAGATAGGTACGTAAATATACATAACATACTCGTAAACGTATGGAATGATCTAAGTTCCATGGGAACGATGATTGGTGTGAGGTACTAGTATTATTTTCACGCTCGCCGCGCATATGGAATTTTATGAGGTTTTCAAAATTAATATACTACGTAAATAGGCTTTGAGTGCGTTAACAGAAGCCTAAATAGTAATTACTGTAATTTAAAATATTTGGATGATTTGTATAGCACCGTTTGAGTTAAGAACAACCTCAAGGGCACTGTGTCAGCTGATTTTATCAGCACCTTGGAACCTTGACAAGTCAGCGTCCGGAGTGGACTGCTCCAATTGCGCCAGCATAGGACCGGCTCTGATGTTGAGCATGCGTTACTGAGACCAAGACTGTCAAAGCAATCACTGACTAACCAGCGCCTTCCATTGAAATACCCACTGTTGAAACAAGTCGTTCTTTTTTAAAAATTATGTTTCGAAACATTTATGTGTATCATTAATTTACACATTCTCCTCACTTAATGACCTACCTGTTTAACAACTGCTCGGACTTACGACCAGCTCTCCAGCGCAATTCGTAAAAATTAAAATAAAAGCATAGCTTCATTTGAGGATTGCTTCATCAACTGTTATTATTAATTATTGACTCACCTTTGTTGCAACTCATCCTGTTCAAAATTCCTTTCGTGGACTCGGAAACAATAAATTGCATTTCCTCAATCAACTCTCTACTAATTATGGGTACCATTCTCCACTGTCCAGAATGGTGAGGCTTATTAACTCAAGCCAGGGGATTGAAATGTTTGGTACCAGTCTAAACGAATTTTGTCAGTATTTATTTATATGCTGTTCTTTTTCTGTAGCCTTTATTTTCCCCATTTGTGTTGTATGTTTTGTGTAATTTGGACGATGGTCCGTTAATATAAAAATAAATAGATACCCTCGGTCAAGCATTATTTTCTGGAAAAGTGCATTCCCTTTAAAATTATCGTGTTTGATAATTCCTCAAGCCATCCCCGGCATTTTTTATGATCTACACCCTGATCTAAAGGTAGTGAATCAAGCTAAAAACATGACTACTGTCATACAGCCAAAGAACCAGGGGGCTCAGTGGTGTACCATGATGTGTTAGTTTTTCAAATTCAGGTATGAATTATGCATTGAATATTTCAAAATTTCCACTTTGTTACCTTTATAGAAAGTGGAGATTTGTCATATAGAAACAATTTATCAATGTAGAACTGATTGTGACAGTCACCTTTTTCATAAAAAATGCATATTCCCAAACTTATTAAAAAAAACATTGTGTTAAAAAATTCTTTTATTTTATTTAATGGTTCATTTTTCTTAGGGTAGGTACAGCTTTTCAGCCTTTGTGGTCTACATGTCGCTGAGAGGGCTGTAGCTACGTTAAATTTGAAACAACAACAAAAAATTTGGTTGTGCATACATAATTCTAATAATTTTTACTGATTATATTATATTGTGTAATTCGTAGTTCATCCCAATAAGAAATATATACGTTTGAATACAGAATAAACAGAAACTATTAAGCTCCTCGTTTATCGACCAATTCGCTTAATGACCCAGTTGGAGGAATGAAATTCGGTCGTTATGTGAGGAGTACCTGTTTTCTGAAGCGCATGTGCAGATCACCAAAATTCCAGGAAAAATATCTATATGTCAGCAAATAGTCTCATAACATAACAAAACATGCATCACGCAATAACTTTGTGAAAAAAATGTCCAGTCGATTATTAATTTTTTTCGTATTTAATTTGAGATATAATTTTTCAAGAATTTTGATGGTCAAAAGTGAATTCGTTAAAAAACTTCTTATTTTAATGAATACAATATATTCTTTATTATTATTTTCTCTCATTCCAGGCTTTCACTGGCAAAGTGTTCCACCCGGGTCAAATGTTCTGCGACTTGAACCGCATCCAGACCCTCCTGAAGATGTCCCGCCAACAGGCCATGGAGGTGAGGCCGCATCTCTGCAACAATGTCTGGAAGGCTTTTGTGATTGATGTCATCGACAGCTTTGGGGTTTATAATGCCAGCAAAACTGTGAGTAACCCATCCTTATTTCAATTATTTAAAAAAATGTATGCAGTAGGTACACCCTTAGAATTATGTATATATAAACAAGCTTCTGACCTCAGACAAGTGATTCCAAGAATGTGTTGAATGCTTTGACTCAAAACTTCGCGACATAAAAAGGATTCAACCAGTAACATTGTAGAGTTCCCCATGCAGAGATTAGTCAAGTATGATGGTGCCAGCCCGTTCAGTGCCTTATACACCATAAGACAAATTTTTAACTGAACCTTTTCTGTGATTCGAAGCCAGTGTAGGCAATCACGTAAAAGAGAAATGAAAGGTCACAAAGATCAGTACTATATTTAATTTGTATTTTTTCCAGATTAACAATCTAGCATCTCTGGTCGTGTCCGAGACCCTGGGACATAGTGCAGGGTCCCAGTTCGTGACACTCAGAGAGGTGGTGGGGAACATGAGTGCCCTGACAACCTTCATCCGGGACGCCGTGGTTGATGATGTGGAACCAGAAAGCACTCGGGTCGACTGGGAGAGTGTGTTCAATATATCCAACTTCAAGGAAATCAAAGATGTTGTACAGAGGAAACTTAGTTCTTCTAAACTTATTCTGTAAGTAATTCTTATTTATTATACACATGCAGTATTCTACTTCTACCGGAGATATACACAGAGGGGTGTCGTCCATAGGCACATAAGCACTGCCTACCCTATCCTACCTTACTAATCAATCTACATTTTCAAAAATATCTGCTATGTTCCAGCTATGAATCACGCCCCATTGACCCCCCTACTATACGTGTCAAAAGTGTATGAAAATTGACGCACATGGCATATTCAAATGTTGTCTGTATTCTCCACAAAAATGTATAAGTGTGCGCAATGCGTATACAAAGGAAGTCTCGTTTTTGTTAGTGTCGAAAAAAGCCATGCCTTTCGGTACAAATCACAAATGTAGCAGTCAGTGCTATCTGTTGGTACCCTCTATTAATTAATCCAACTTACTAATATCATGTTATGTTGGCTTTCTTTCATGCAATTGTGCTGTCTAAAAAAATATGGATGTTTTATAAATCCAGTAATGGGCTTGTAATATGCACAAATGAAGCCGTTATTTGGATATTTGAAGTGGCAGGTAATCCCAATCAACAACGGCTAAAGCCAGTAGCTTTTTATAACTTTTAGGTAGTTTTTATACCAATTCGCTGTTTTTCCTACCGCCTACCCTGATTATATACTCTGTGCACGCTACTGGATATATGTACATATATATATTGTGTCAGACGCATGGGACATAGGCGAACTGTAGGGGCAGCTGATCCCGATCTGCGGAGAGGGCTGGCAGGGAGGGAGACACAACCTACCATTCCATTGCGAAGGGGGAACGATACCGAGTAATTTACGACTTTCAAATTTTGCACAATGTACACTTGTGCAAAAATTTTCAATTTGTGCAATTTTGCACAAATTAAAACTCCGGCAAATGCTTTGGGTCTGGGTGCAGTGGATGGTGATAGTCCGGGAGGGTCTAGGATCAGCGGAGGTCAGAATGAAGATGAAGGCAAATCAGTAGAAGCAAAGCGAGGCGGGGCGGTCGAGGCAGAGAAATGTTGTCGGAACGAGAGTTGCTAGTTGACTGACGAATAGCCGTTTTCGGGGTCTATTTGTACCCCCAATCAGGCTCTAACCCGACGCTCTGGCCGGAGTCTCGCAGCGCTATCGCCATATTTCCGTGCCGGTAGCATCGCGAAAGTTTGTCCAACAATACCCCTTCCCCTCGCACCGCATTGTCTCGCTCTCTCGTTTATTTTCATTTATGTCATTTTGTAACAAGCAGTGACGGGACACTCCCTGCCACCTGCACAATAAATTTCAGAACAAATTGAACAAAAATAAAGTAACAGAGTAACGTTTCTTTTGGCTAGGGGGCCGGGCTAATTGTGAACATCAAACATTTATTTTCCGCTTGGTCCCGACCCCGTACAGGTGCCGACAATACAATTATATTCATGTTTTATCACCGTGCTAAACATCACGGAAGAGGCGAAGACCTCCGACACATATATGCTCTGTAAATACTTTTAATAAAAAATATAACTATCTATGATTGAGTTTGCCGCACGTTGGGGCACATTTAAAACTTCAACAAGATTCAAGCGGGATCGGTGAGAGCGGTCATTAGGGGATCATCCAAGTAAATATGTTAACGCTTGTTAAGAAAGGAAGTGGGGAAGGGGATGGGTCCCCACGTTGTGGCTCCAGTGTTAAGAAAGGACGAAAAGCCCCACGCGACGGCGACCAGTGTTAAGAAGGTCCCACGAGGGAGTGTCAGTGTTAAGAACCACCCACGTGGGCGTCAGTGTTAAGAAAAGAGGAAGAAGGACTAGACAACATCCACGTTGGCCGCGAGTGATAAGAAAGGAAGACAGTTCAACTCACCTCGAGGCCAGAAGCAGGGCTGATCTCAGGTTCCACCATGGTTAGCTCAGCTAGTAAAGGCATCTCATTTCTTATCTCAAAGTCGTATGGTCGGCCGTAGCCTTATATCGGGAAAGGTAACTAACTACTCGAATGAGAGATGCGTGCTTTCTAGTTAGGGTTTATTTACAGGACAACATTTACAGGTAATTACATACGGGGTTTCGAATCTAGGGGCTGATCCTAATCTTATCGGATTCCTGATAATCTCTCTCTGATGAATCTCAAACCGGACATGTTATTCGAAGGGCAAGTTATTACAGCACATAAAAGAGGGTGAATCAATTCTGCTTACATGAGCGGTCGGCGACAGTAGTCACGATTCCTTCAGTGTAAAAATGTGCAGACTAGGGACTCTGGATTTCACACGTACAATGGCAAGCAGGACGCAGCGAGTTTTTGCATAATATTTAGGTTCAAGGAAAAGATAACAAGTTACAATGTAATTAGCGGGCAGCCACGTGCCCAAGGCACGCCGCACGCACCTGACGACTCTGCGTCTGGATTAGTAATGGCAGGTGCTCAGTGTGAGCCCACGCCGTAATGGCGGCCGGAAACCTTGTCCGATTCGCTTGTCTCGCCGGCCAAAAACAACGATGGCGGGCGGAAACGTGTCGCTATTGGTCGAAGTGCGAAGTTAGCGACGAGCGGCTAGGTGTATCTTTATTTAACTAGCGGTTAGAACATTATACATGGTAGAATCCATTCTGAGATATGGAATACGAACTTGGGGTCACACAAGCTTTACGTATATTAAGTATGTCCAAAATTTACAAACTGCGATAGTTAAAAAAATTGTCACACCAAAGATATACAGACAAAGAAAAAATTTAAAAATATTATACGGTGCTGGGGGCCTACTTCCTGTAAAAGGTCTCCTATGGTACATCACTATTATAGATAACGCGGGAGAAAGCCAATACAAAAAGCCACTGGTGCATAAACACAGCACTAGATTCACTGAAAGAAGAGGCCTAAAAATTCCAAAAATTTCAAATAAATACGGAGGTCGAACTCTAGAATACATAGTGCCAGTGATTTTCAATAAATTTAATGAAAGTTATAAATTGGAGGAAAGTGAGAGGCTTTGCGTGAAATCGATGAAGTTATGGATTTTAAATGAGCAATCTATGTATCTTTAAATTTTTTCTTTGTATCTTTAAATTTTTTCTTTGTATCTTTAAATTTTTTCTTTGTATCTTTAAATTTTTTCTTTGTATCTTTAAATTTTTTCTTTGTATCTTTAAATTTTTATCTATGTATACTTAATGGCTAAGTTAATGTACCTATAATGTTAACGTCAAATGTAAGTACCTATTTTATTTAAGATTAATACATATTACTATTACTATTAGGACTAATTAATATTTGTAGAACCTGCAGACAAGCTGTCATGTGACCGCTTTGCAGGACTACATATTTTGCTTCTTTCTTATTTTACCTTGTATGTATTTATGTTCTTTGGATGAATAAACAATAAAAAAAAAAATAAAAAAAAAAATTGTGTTACCTAACACGCTTGTTTCATAAGTAATTGTTCATTTTTCCTTTCAGAGTTACGATCCACACAGCGCTAGCGAAGGAAGTGATAACTTCCAACCGCATTCTTGACACGTACATTTCGCCAATTATAGTGAAACTTTCTTCCGCATTATCAGCTCTTTCACAGCAAATGGACACTATTCCAAAGGATCTAATGAAGAGCATTGAAAAATACTTCATCACTCTCTCAGAACTTGTTTTGGCCACTTTGAGTGACAAAGATAGGGTAAATATTGTGTTCAATTTATTTTATTAACTCATATAAAAAGTAATAAAACTGTTCTTTTGGCCTCCAATGTCGTTAACTCCTTGAAGAGCCTTTTTGTGGAGAGAAAGGAGTAGGAGGGAGGAAACACAGAGGCCAGCAAATCATTGTAGGAGGGAGGAAACACGGAGGATGGTAAATCATTCCACAGCCGGGGTGTTGAACTTAAGAACGAGTCGTAGAAACGACCCACTCTCATGTGACAAATGTCAACCGTGAAAAAAGAGGGCGCGCGTTTGGTGTGTTTCCCCGACTATGCACCGGTGCTGAAGGGAGCAATGATGCCAGTTCCTCAGAGCATCTTCCATTGAAATACCGGTAGAACAAGTAGATTTACTTATAGATTTTACCGGCTCACAATTATGTTAGGAGTACAATATTTTTTTACTTGTAAATTTAGGTGACTGTATAAAATTGTGTGAACTTTTTCATCTTTAATATTATAATGCATGAACTCGCTTATAGCGCTAAATACAATTATGTATGTATCTATAAATAAATAGATAATAATTCACATTGATTCAGTATTTGGTAACAGTTTTGAGGTTATTTTTTCAGACAATTAATGTGATCCTTTCTGATCACAAAGAACTATTTTGTGGGATGGTCAGTAATTGCACAACCGACCCAAACGGCTGCGAGGAAAGCTTAGACCAAAACAAATATGTAATCTTCCCCTCGAATGTGGACAAGCTGACGATAACCGCACTTCTCTGCGACGTCTCTACTTCAGTGGCTGATAAACTGCAGGCCGATTTTACCAGTGATAAATTACTTGTGTTGGTAAGTAAAATTCAGTACCTATTCTATAATATTATTATTTGAAATTTCCACAGAATAAACAATATTGCAAGAGGAGAAATTAGGATTGACAGGGAATTGGATAACAGAAGAGGGACGAGGGGTACTACACCAGATATGATTGGTGGAAACATTCATCCGATGGTCTAGAAGTGCATTTATTTATTAAAAGTATTTACTCTTCGTAAATTTGTTTCCTTTATGAACAAGATACATTTTTTTACAACAATTTGTGGGTGAATAATTTTTTTTCACTTCGTACTTTTGATGAATGTATCCCATGCCGAGTATTTAGTAATACTTCGTTATAATGTTTGACTTATTTATAAAAGTATTTTCATATTAATATATTTTCATATGAAGCGGTAACTTGGTGATGTGACATTATAATTTCAAAAATAAAACAATCACTTTTATTTGCTATGTACTTTTGCAGACCGGGTTTCGCCACTACCGTAGCTTCTTCAGGGCAGTATATTGCTAAACTATGAACTAAGATACACATCTGTTATAGATTGATAAAAACGGGCGAGTGAAGGGCCGAGGGTGGGAGGGGACCAGGTACCGGACCGGGAAGGGCGTGTATAGCATTAAATTTGGGAATACCTAATGTTTAGTTTAACCTTTTAACAATTGGGAACTCCAGTCCATTTTTTAAAATATTATCAATGTTAACCTTCTAACTAACATACCAGTATTTTTTTTATTTTATTAAGTTCGTTTTTGTAGAAATTATTTTTCAAAGTTAGAATTTTTTTCAACCCACCATAACTGCCGGAATCCGAGCAGTAAGAGGTGGGGGGTTGCGGTATGTCTGCGGAATAAATTTACACAGAAGGAATTTACTTCAGAATCCGCCGACACAATGCTGCCAACAAACAGGGCGTTTTGATGAGATAGTGTTTTATTCTTTTTTTAATAACGATTTATATATATAATAAAACGTATATATTTGGAATGGCCGTTTGTTGATGTATATTAATTTTTTTTAAGCCATAATATTTTTTGCTAGTGTTCCTTACTGTCTTAAAATTTAACACCTTTTTGGGATTGTCATTTGCTAGAATAGACCCCCGGAGCTATTGACTGCCAAATGAATAGGCCATGTGTAGAAGGATCTGATTGGTGTAAAAAAAATCTTTTTACGTTTCATATCAAAGTTGCGTGATTTTATAGCTGTTTTAGGAAAAAATATATTTATTTTTATAACTACTTCTTCTGGTGCTCCAGTTTGGCTATCATTGTGATAATCTTCACCTGCAGGCTGCAACCCAGAACTGCTTTTCGGAAGTTCTCTTTTACCAGTCACATTTTTTCAAAAGCAATGATGAATAAAGTTTATTTATACATTTATTTATTTAGGTTAAGTCATTAATAACAGAAGAAACCAAAGAGAAACACGTCACAGTAAATTGGAACGAGCTGATCAAGGTGATGCAGCAGCTGTATAGCAAGATGGAAGACCGGTTTGGCTTTGTGTTCCGGCTGAACCTGGTGAAGGAAGATGATGTGTGGTCTAATGCCAAGATTCTGTCCGAGAGAATGTGGCAGAGTGATTTGTTCAATGGAAATCCCGCAGGCACTATGCAATTAAGGTGAGCTTTTTTAAAATTACAGATTTTAAAGTCTCTGGTTAGGATTTTGACTCTTGAAAGAGCTGAAACTGGGTGCTCAAATCTTATGTTTAATTTATACATACCCAGATTGATTGAATGCAAATACTTCTAATAAACTCTCTATAATTAAACTGATAGCTAATTACAATGGGTATGACCATAATCTAATTGAAAAATCCTATCAAAAAAACTTTACTGAATTTCAACAAATAAATTTCTCTATAATGGTCTACCATTTGCTAATAATAATAACCTAACTCCCCAATGGCGCAGAATTTTGTAGATAAGTATATTTTTTAACTTCTATCACAAATAAGGCCAGCTTTCTATACCAATGATAATTTCGGCAAACTTTTAATTAAATGTAAAGACATTGAAGAGATATTCAGCCATTCTGGAATGTACAAACTTACCTCCGACGATTGCCTGGTAATTTATATAGGTAAAACCCTAAAATAGGTAAAAAAAAAAAGAATAAAAGAACACGTTAGATGTTTGACGAGTATACGTTTTTCAGAATTTGCCCAACACTTAATTAATACCAACCATACTTTTAATCGAAATACAGGAGTGCAAGTATTAATATATAAAAATGGAATAGGCTTGCGCTTTAATAACGTAGAAGCATTAGAAATATCGAAATCAAATAAAAATAATAATTTCCAAATTTTAAGTAAACAATTAGATTTAACCCAAAGTCCGATTTTAAAGTTGTCCCCTTTCTTCCCATGAACGAGACGGATCCTAGCCGTGCTGGTCTATATTTAAATTTACCGATTATTAATATTACAGAGTGGAAGATACTCTCAGTATCGCCCTGGTGAAAGACCACCATTCAGAATTGAAACGTTGCTTGAAATGGCTTTTAGCTGTGTTTGGTGACCAGATCTGAATAGCCAGGTATTTCCCCTTTTCCCCACCTTCCTCTCCCCCTTCTCCTTCCCTTCCCTAATACCTTCAGCCTCACAACATTCCCCAATTAGGAATGCCATAGTCTCACTGGCTCCAGACGGTTGGGAGCAGTTTGGGACTCTTGTGCGGTATTCATATAAAAAAATAAAAGAAATTACTAAATTCAATTATATTTTCATCAATCCCCGCTAGCTCAATCACAGGAGATATTTACCGTGTTTGTAAATCGTTTATTGCCAATTTGAGAAACCACTGCTTCTAGGATGCTTGTACATAAAATACAAGGATAGACTATAAAATAAAAAATAAAAACACTTCTCTTTCGCTATAAAAATGCCTCCCAGGAAGGCCTATATTGAATAGCAATGCATCTACGCTTAGGGAAAAAAGGCGTGAATCTCTTTGTGAATGCATTTAGAAGTTAATTTACTGATTTGAAATTATATTCAAAAGAACCCTAAATAAACCAAAACTTGTAATCATATTAAAATAACCATTACCCCGGCCATAAGTGGCCATCTCGAAGTGCTGCAGAAGATCCCAGGACGCAGACAGGAGACTAAAACCACTGAGTTGATAAATCAACATAGAGATGCAAAAAATGCAACTTATATTTTAGTCAAAGACATACTTTCAGAATATCAGTTAAAATAATGATTTATGAATAAATAGGAACAGCCATCAATGCGTCCGTTCTCTTTGACACAAAAAACCCGAGAGACGTCTGGAAGGACGCGTCAGCCGTAGCTGACCATTGTAGCCCCCTCCCCTTGATACGCTTGACAGATGACTACACACTTCGGTGTTGCCATCAGCCGAAACAAATATTAAATATTAAGTACTGGATGGTAAATAATACAACACGGCTAAGTTTGAAACTTTCTTGTTATGAGATATGCTTCATAACACCCTCTACCGCCCCCTCTCCTATGCTCTACCCTACTCTGATACGCTGTATCTTTCCCCCTTTTACTTTCTTTATCATATTATATCTATGTATTTAAATTTAGTTTATATGATTACGGTCCTGAGGAAGGTTAAGATTAAACGAAACTGGTCGACATATGTATAAATTTAATAAGTAGCTTTAAACAAATAATATTTTTTTCATTTAAGAATAATGTAATACATATATTGTTTGTATTTCCAGTGGATGTCTGTTCACCAGACTCTTGGATCTATTTGACAACAAAGTGTTTGGCTTCCAAGAGAATCCGCAATGGCCTACAGTCAAAACCAAGGCCGATTCTATCAACAGTATGCTCTACCTACTGAACCAGTTCTCCCAAATGCTTTCAGGTAATTAATAAATATCTTATAAGTATGTACTCGTCCATTTGGCCCATCTCTTCTTACTTGTACTTTAATCACCGGGCACAAGAAACTGTGGAGCCTTTTCAAATGAATATTTATAGCAAATTTAAAAAAAAAAATAAGCCAATTATTATTTTTTTTTAATTCACTGGTAGTTCATTCATTTAGAATTCTACCTATGTCGTTAAGTGGGAATCCTTCAGCTTCGACCAGTAAAAACATCCAAATGTTATGTGGGAAGTATTTGTACTGTGCCCGGTTAATGGTTAATATCCAATAAGTAGTACATTTTATATTAACTACGTTTATCCTATCTGCTCTAACTCAAGCTTTAACCTTTAGAACGCCGAACTTCCGCAATCTAATACTTCCTTAGTGTGCCGAGTTCTAATTTGCGCGTGGCCCGCCAGAATCCATTTTCGTAATAACTTACTTCTTTTTTTGCAAAATGATGTTTTTATAAATTGTATCGCTTTACCGTGTTATATATTTAAAAAAATTATGTATCTATCATAAGTAGTTTCCACGGAATAGCTACTTATATTCAGAGAAATGTTGTGTATCTATCATAACCAGTTTCCACGGAATAGCTACTTATATTCAGAGAAATGTTATGTATCTATCATAAGTAGTTTCCACGGAATAGCTACTTATATTCAGAGAAATGTTATGTATCTATCATAAGTAGTTTCCACGGAATAGCTACTTATATTCAGAGAAATTTTATCTATCTATCATAAGTAGTTTCCACGGAATAGCTACTTATATTCAGAGAAATTTTATCTATCTATCATAAGTAGTTTCCACAGAATAGCTACTTATATTCAGAGAAATTTTATGTATCTATCATAAGTAGTTTCCACGGAATAGCTACTATAGATAAATTCATCATAAGTAGTTTTCCAAATTTTATCTATCTATCATAAGTAGTTTCACAGAATAGCTACTTATATTCAGAGAAATTTTATATCTATCATAAGTAGTTTCCACGGAATAGCTACTTATATTCAGAGAAATGTTATGTATCTATCATAAGTAGTTTCCACGGAATAGCTACTTATATTCAGAGAAATTTTATCTATCTATCATAAGTAGTTTCCACAGAATAGCTACTTATATTCAGAGAAATTTTATGTATCTATCATAAGTAGTTTCCACGGAATAGCTACTTCTATTCAGAGAAATGTTATGTATCTATCATAAGTAGTTTCCACAGAATAGCTACTTATATTCAGAGAAATTTTATGTATCTATCATAAGTAGTTTCCACGGAATAGCTACTTCTATTCAGAGAAATGTTATGTATCTATCATAAGTAGTTTCCACGGAATAGCTACTTATATTCAGAGAAATGTTATGTATCTATCATAAGTAGTTTCCACGGAATAGCTACTTATATTCAGAGAAATTTTATCTATCTATCATAAGTAGTTTCCACAGAATAGCTACTTATATTCAGAGAAATTTTATGTATCTATCATAAGTAGTTTCCACGGAATAGCTACTTCTATTCAGAGAAATGTTATGTATCTATCATAAGTAGTTTCCACGGAATAGCTATTTCTATTCAGAGAAATGAATTTTTTCTGCCGTTTTATGAAAAAATATATAATAAAGAACTACAAAAATATTGTTGAATTTTTTTAATATATTTTATGTAAAGCTAAATAAGTGTTCTTCACAAAGAAAAATTAATTATATGAGGCTTTCCTGTAAATAAATAATACAGTACTATGGTTTTGAAAATTGTAAATATTTTTCATTATTATCAATAACTTTATTGTTTCGTTATGAAGACATTTACAAAGAAAAGTTGTTCAGTAATAACTAAGAAATATAATTTCTTTTAAAGATTAGTATTCACTTTGTAGCATCATTATTAATAAATGAATTAAAAATTATTTTGTATTTACCACTTTATTAATATAATTATTGTGTTCTGTGTTTATCATTTGTCTATACTTGATATTATTATTTTTTAGAATTCTATATATTCCTGATGAAGAAAGCATCGCTTTCGAAACATGTAGATATGTGTATATTAATAAAGTGGTGAATACAAAATAATTTTTAATTAATTTATTGCTAAGAAATATATTTAGAATTACTATAAATCACAATATACACTTAGAATCGGTAACTACAAATATTTTTTCAGTAACAATATCCTATGAAAAGACATTATATTCTGATATTGCCCATCGGATACGCCGGCGTTCAACGGATACTAATTTTAAATATCTAGTAGGTAATTTCGGCACACTAAAAGTTAACAAATTGAGTGTTCTTGTTTCAGCGTTCATAATGCGCGATCAGTATTTTGAGATAGAAGAGCTGCCAATCACATCGAAGAACTCTAGAATGCTCGCTCTTAACCTTTCCCCGCTAATTCGAGATGTGGCCACATTTATCGCTTCCAAAAAAGATGTATGTATTCTCAATTATTTCTCTTTTTACATATTTTCTTTGCTGTTGGTAATATATTTATCTTTTATTAAGTCTGAATTAGCAAGAAGGGAATGGAACAACATGAGAGGGACGAGGGGTCATTTATGGCCATAGATTGATGAAAACTTACTTAAATAATGGCACACTCTCATAATGTTCAACTTGTTTACAACAACATGATATTTTGGTAATGTGATTTGTTTGACCTTTTTACAATGTTTCATACTTTACTATCACGGTGATTTATGTTAGTACCACACAGTTACTGCAAAAACAGTTGTTATTTGTAATGTATTGTTGATATATTTCTTGACTCCATTTATACAGTAAAGCGCCATCTATACCAGCACTTCGATGAATTCTAATATGTAGTATTGTAGCTCGGATAATGTAGCTTTAATGATTTGTGTTATAATATTGTTTTAGTTTTCTATTTTGTCACTGTTAACATTTAAAAAAATTGTTCGTTACTTTATGATTTAGAATCTGTATGTACTTCTTATTTTTGATAGTTCTTTATACTGTGTTGTAAAATCCATGTAAAATCCCAGATGGGCTTATAATCAAATAAATAATAATCAATTTTTAATTGAATAACTCTTCACTACGATATATTATGTTATGTAGTAATTATCTTTATTTTCCTCTTAAGGTTAAAAAAAATGTGATTCACGCTCACAGATGGCGCTAATTTTAATATTTTATTAAAAACACTTTTAGCACTTAATGCTTTTAAATATTGAGACGAATTGTTTGTTGGCAGGTGTGTACGGAATATAAAATGGAATAAATTGTTATTGTAAGTAACTGAAGTCCTTCAGAAACTCATAAAAATACTGTATATGTTAATGTTACAATAATATATTTTATTTTTATAAGTTTCTTGAAGAACTCGAGCTTTAAGCCTACAATAACAATGTATTCCACTTCAAATTCCGTGTGTACTCCCGCCAACAAACAAATCATTTCGTTATTTAAAAGCTTTACATGCTAAAAATGTTTTTCTAAGATTTTTAAATTACCGCCATCTGTAATTGCGTATTACGTGTCGTTTACCCTTAACTTATAATTTTAAGTATGCCCAATTTAACTTAACGTTAACTAACTTAATGAAAACAACATTGACCTATTTCAGATTTCATCACTAGCCTCTGTTTTCAATTCCACCCCGGCCTGGCCCTGTGATCCAGTAGGTCTGGGGCCTGCGTTAGGCCTAGGGCCTATGGCCTCTGAAGCACTGAAGGCAGCGGAGGCCCTGATCTGCGTACCTACAGAAATGCAAATGGAATGGGAGAAATTCACCCACTTCCAGAAATTGCAAGCTATTGTAAGTTAAAGTGTAAGATATAAATCAGTTATTAACTAATATAATATATTTCAAATGTATTTTATAGGTTTCATCAAAATTTACAATCAACAACTCAAGCCAGGGCCTTGAAATTTTTGTACCAGTCTGATTGATTTTTGTAGGGCTTTACGAAATTTGAACTCGAAGATTATCATTTAGAATGTCTAAAATCATGGACTCTACTAAAACTATGTTCAGGCTTTGACTTAAATGTTCTTCCAAATGTATATTTTTGTCCGCTTTTTGTCATTGCTTCATTTTTGTATTATGTATGTGCTGTTCCTTTTCTGTAGCTCTTGTTTACAAAAAATTAAAACAAAACGATTTTTCAAAAATGTGCGAAATAGCAAATTGTGCGAAAGTCGAATGTGCGAAAGCCGAGGTCCACCTGTACTTCATATTATTTTTAATTTAATTAATTGTGAAACAACACAAATTAATTAAATAAAATTTACTTGCGCACGCCGGGATTTGTACCCGCGACCTTCGGATTCGTAGTCGAGAGCCTTACCTCTCGACCATGGCGGCCGTCGAAAATGGTTTAAAATAAAGAATTTTTTTTTAATATATGTTTCATAATTTACCTTACAACAAAATGAATTCTTTTGATTAGATCAAGTAGCACAAAAACAGTAGTTATTTTTTGTAATGATGAAAATGGATTTAAATGTGTACCTCTTAGATGTCATGCAATATTTACTTTAGATATTATATTTCCATAATTTTTCTTTTTCATAATCATGCTTAGAAATACCATACTTACCCCCTTTTCCATCAAATGGCTTTCAATAAATATAACAGTAGCTATGTCATAATTTTTTTTGGCAACCCTTAAATAGGAGAAAGGATTTACTTTAGCTTGTGTCTATCCTTTTTCTATTCTGTGATCAAAATGATAATAATTCTCATAACATTTTATGGTTGTTTCTTTAGTCTACCAACATAACCGCGGATTTGCTGTACAGTGAGCACATTTTCCTCGAAGCCGGTCGCAATTTTGTCAACTTTGTGGAAAACCTTCAGGAATTGAGTATGACTGTGAATAGTGTCTACGGTGAAAAGAAGGTATTTTCCATAAGTGAAGAATTCAGCGTCCCGTCTGCCTGGAAGGACGCTGTGAAAATCATAGAAGATAGTAATCAAAATAACACAATTGTAAAGTGAGTATAAATTATATTAAAATAATCTAATATAAAAAAATTAAAAAACTAAATATCTGTGTATATGATGCAGTAAAAACTCTGGAATTGTGAGCTTCGATGTCCATTTCCATCATGAACTATGAAGCTTGGAAATCCATTTTATTTTCCAAAAACAACACAAAATGACATGTTAACTCTGGCACAAAATATTTGTCCAAAAAAATTACAATTTAAAAAAAACAGGTACCTATGTTATTAGATTTTCTACCAGTCAGTGGCTGAATAGGTATCGCGCCTGGGTCCCACCCAGGTGTCGTGAGTTCAGTTCCTCAGCTGGCTAAGTCCTCCATCACGACACAATCAACATCCTCTTACAGTGATGGTAGTAGGAGATTTTCAAATATTGTCAGATTATTTTTAAACTGGGATAGTTTGTTTTTAAAGAAAGACAAACATTCCCAGGTTTTAAAGAGAAAAAAAATATCTTTTGCTAGTTTTGAAGCCCCAAAGCGCCCAGTGAAGTAGTTTGTCAAAATGCAATAACTTCGTTAATCCATTTTTTATCAACTTTGGCGGAATAAAGAGGTTGCAAACTACATAAATACTTAGATTCCCTATATTTACAATCAAACTAAATATTAATTATATTTTTCATTTTTCTAGAAACCTCCTGACCAACATGGATCAGCTGATGTCTATTGGATCCAAGAATGTCACATCCTCCCCCGCCCTTCTGTGGGAGACCGCCTTTGCCTGCGGCAAGATTGGTGACGGTAACACTACGACGTCCAAAGATGAGTGCAGAGTCATCTATTGGTCGGCTGTGAAATACGCAGTGCGATACATAGCAGAGGCGGGGCAACAACTTGTGAACGACTTAACCGAGTATTTCTCAGAGATATCAGGTATTTTTAAAAATTCTTTCTTGTCTTTTCTCTTTTAGATGTTGGCTTCCATAGTGTCTTGGGTGGTGACAATAACATTTCTATTTTGCTTCGTTCTAGAGCCCAATGCAAATGTTCTCCAGCTCATGGGCTTCACAAGAAAGACTGGCCCATATATCATATTCAGTAAACTGCCACAGTTCATCAATGTTCTTCTGAACTCTTTCCTGGATCAAGGTTTCATGAAACAGGTTAGTGACACTAATAATTCCTTGGAAATGTTATGAAATTCTAATATTTATCTTAATTTTAATTATGACAAACTAGAGCCATAATTAGTACCAGTGGCAGTTTATGATCTTTTTAACTGGGTGTTTAATCAGAAATTCAGATACTATATTTTATCAAAATGTAATTACTGTTATTGTCAAATTGATAAACTAAAGTTTTTAAGACAAGGTTTTTGTGCATAGCTCAAAGGGTAACAATTATTTTTATAAACAATAATTATTAGCCTGAAACACTCATCCAAATTGAAAAACCTCCCGAGAAAAGATAAATGTCGCCGTCAGGACTCGAACCTGCATCCTTCTAATATCCGGTCAGATGCTCTACCATTGAGCTACGTCGGCTTATCGCAAACCCGCCAAGTTAATCAATATATACTAGTGTTTCATTCAATAATTACGGTTCTTTTTAATTATATTTCACCTGTAAACAACCAACTTTATTAGTATGAGGAAGGCTTGTAACGGCTAAATCCCTCAATAGGTGGCGTCGAAACAAATTATGTCTTCATTTTATTGGTGAAAAATGTTTTGACTTGTCAAATATTTATTAAATTGATAAATTAAAGTTTTTAAGACAAGATTTTTGTGCATAGCGCAAAGGGTAACAATTATTTTTATAAACAATAATTATTAGCCTAAAACACTCATGCAAATTGAAAAACCTCCCGAGAAAAGATAAATGTCTAATAATTATTGTTTATAAAAATAATTGTTACTGTTATTGTCCTTGGGAAAATCGTTGAATACAGTGGTAGTCACATATAATAAAATTACTATAATAACTAGCGACTTGAGACAATACGGTGTTTGTAGAAACTTTCTTAACATGGGAATATAACGTCTTATCTAAAAGAAGGTTGAATTTTGAATATGAAAACAAAATTATGCATTATTATCTGTTCATTTTACTAGTAGATTTATAAATGCCATTAAAAGTCTCCTTTAATGGAAGCAATCTTCTCAACAAGCCCTCCACTGATACGCTTAGTGTAACTCTAAGTGACCATCTCAGGTATGGGGGACCGATTGTACATTTTAAAATGTTCCCAGGATCTGTCATAGGGTTTAGAATTGTTCACTGTATTTGTCACACATTTTAGAATTGCTTACAGTATTTGTAGCACAAACACTTTGACCGCACAGTTTGTAAAGACCTTAACATTGCATAATTGCATGCATTGGGCATGATCACATCAATGCACTGCAGAATTAGTCAAAGAATCTGTCAAATATTTGAGAATATATTTTTCAAACAATTATTGTTTATACATTTACAGTATCTGTTGAATATTTTTAAGTTGTTTTCAGAATCTGTTGCACGTGTAGAATTGTTCACAGGGTCCGTCTCGTGTTTTAGAATCATTTACAGTTACAGTATCTGTCCCACTTTATAATAGAACTATTGAAAAAATCTGTCATATATCTTAGAAAAGTTCACATCATCTGTTTACTGTAATGGAATTGTTCAAAGAAACGGTCACATATTTTAGAATCGTATTATCTGTCCCACATTGGACATGTTTACAATTTTAACATGACACAAATAATCACTTTATTCCAGCTAACGCAAGCGACGGACCGTCGATTCTGGGACTGTGAGCGCCTGGTGGACAGTATGAAGATCCCGAGCTCACTCTCTGTGACGCACCAGGAGATACAGCTGGTAAAGCCCTACGTCTGCCCCTCTCTAATTCACTGGGTCTCCGTGCCCACTGATGAAAATGTGCTGTTTGACCTGCTGGCTAAATCCGTGAGTTTTCTTACAAAATCCTGAAACCATCTCAACCAAACCTTTAACCTTAGGTATACGGGACTTTTTCTACAATGTGCCTTTCAATTAGCCAATAAGGATGCTCCATTTTACTCGCCACGTCTCGGAACCAATCATAACTAAGAGAATTATCCCAAATTTCAACAAATCGGTGATATCCTTGAGCACATCGGATGCTAATGAGGCTTTTATTAGGACTCGAATTCATGCAGTCCCATTGGCTCCAGTCAGTGTGACTCTTGTGTTTTTATATTGGTTTTAATAAAAAACTTGTGTTATAATATGTGCATACTTGCTTACATACTCGTATATCTTTTTCCAGCAATTTATTTTCTTCAACAAGCCTGGATCCAATTACACTGCAAACTTCACCCATCTTTTCGAAAGTTCGCTAAAACTGAAGGAAGTCATGGAAAATGTGGATCAAAACAAAACAAAAAATCAGTACAAGCTCTGGGACGACGAATGGCTCGACAGATTCAAAAACATCGCCTACACTCTGATATCGAAAAATGGCCAAAATATTTCCACAGCTGAAATTCTTAATAGTACTTATATAAATGACGGTTTCAACGTTGTGTATTTGAGTAAAATATCACAAATTGTTTATGAGATATCGCTCAATCTGAACGAGCTGAGAAACGCGTCCAATCCTGAGCTACAAGACGCTGAAATCATAACTGATTTTAGGCTTTTCATGAAATTATTAAACAGGAAATCAAAAGAGATGATTGAAATATTTGTTTATACCGTGACAGATAAAATGAAGAATAGTCTTGATTATCAAACATTTGATTTACTCGAAAGTCTTGATTCATTTTGTAAAGATGAAACCAAATGGAGTAATGATGTTATGCTGTTCCAAACCAATCCAAAAAATATCAAACAATTTTGCAAGTCCAACTATCGGAAATACATTCAGTTGGTGGAGAAAAACATGGCAGAAAATAATAGGAAGAGTTTTAATGATGTTGTGAAGAGTTTCTTTGAACGCTTGGTCACGATGGAGGCAGTGTATAAATCAGAAATGAATTTAACGAGTTGGAAGGATATTTTCAATCACTTGTTGAAATTGAACAGGTGAGAAGATTTTTATTTTAAATATATTATTTCTATTAAATCTTGTATGCAATATCTTATTTTGCGATTTTTGCATAGGAACTACATAAACTTACAAAACTGAAATATTTGTTAACCTTTAGGATGCCGAGCTCCTGCGGCCTAATATTTCGGTATTGTGCCGAGATAATGTGTTTAGATATTTATAAAAAATGTAATTAATTATGCATATAAGCACATATTTCTTAATACGCACAAAATTAATGAAAAACAATCTTTATTAGTTAAATTACAATGAGGAACGACTAATTCAGTCACCGCAGAAGCAAAATCACGGAGTTTAAATCATTTAAAGATTGGTAAAGTTTTAAGTTTTTGTATGGCTTTTAGGTTAGTTTTTTTTTTATTTATGAAAAAAACTCAAACTAAGAAACAAAAAAAACTATTTCATGTCTAATTAATATATTGTATTATATATAAAATAGGTTTTAGGTTCTTAGTTTGGGTTTTTTTAAATAATAAAAAACAACTGACAAGAAAAAATAAAAGAATTTTACCTACCAATAAAATTTATATTTTGTTTCCATCGATGCCTGAAATTCATTATAAGAGAGAGCTTGCTCTTTCGCCCTTTTAATTTACATTTCGCGCGCATCTATTCCCTATATTTGCCCCTTTTTCTGAATTACCACACTTTCTCTCTCTAGTGGCAACACTGTAGTGACGCGCATTTCAGGTCACATGATGTTTATATTCATATTACGCTGTTTTTTCGCGCCTAAAGTTCATTTTGCGTTTGTTCCTTGCTGAATCACATTTTAGTCAAAGAATAATATAATTATTCCCTCCCTTTTCCAAAAATATATAGTTTATAGTGCGACAGAGACTTTCCGAGAAATTGACTCTATCATAAGTAGTTTCCCCAGAATAGCTACTCATTCTACATGTATACGAAAAGAAAGCATGTTTTTACATTGCCCATCGGATATGCCGGCGTTCAACAGATACAAATTTTCAACCTCGGCGCACTAGAAGTTAATGCTTAGAATTTCTAATGAAATTCTCAGCATTGTTTTGCTTTTATAATTTTATATCTCAATAAATTGGGATATGTATAATATTGAAAATTATGTTAGTTTTGTGGTTATTTTACCTTTTAATATATTTTTTACAAAATAATTTCTCAGAATACTAAGAATTACCTCCTAAAATACTGGCGATGCTACTAGCCGTGTCTACCAATAGTGCACCGGTCCCAATGACTATATTTTAACAGATTGTCAATTTTTGCATAATCGAGATGAGAATATTTTCAGCTATTTTGGAGCTCCAGACCAGAGATGACTTTAAAATCAACAAAAGCTGGAAATAATGTCATATATGAGAAAATAATTTTTTCTATTTCTTTTAACAGTCCACAACCGGCCGAACAATTAAAATCCTCACTTGTCTATGCACGAGAACTTGGTCTTCGAGGGTTCCTTCACTACCAGCAGAGCCGGGTCCAGTTCTTCTCCATAGTTCTGGACTTCATCAGCGGAGACGACTGGTGGGGCAGCCTTCGAAGCCAGCTCAAGGGGGACCATGCGCAGCTCATGATGGATCTTATCGAAGCCAGCCCAGATATCTTGGACGATATTGTGTCCAACATGGCAAAGCTGAAGGTATGAAATAAGGAATCTAATTAATTGGAAGTTTTGTCTGTCTGTGATTCGCAGTTAAATTTTGGATGGTTTTTGAAATACTGAAAAAAACTCCTGCTTTTCAGTGCACCCTTGCTATTTTTATCGCCTACATAGCTCGACACAGAAAACTTTGCGGGCAGCCAAAGTAGAAACTAAAAAACTATTTTTAAAATACATAGATATTTGTATCCACAAAATTTCCCAACTGCATCTGTTACTGCCTCACTTTGTTTTCCCTGCATTGATCAATCTGTCAAAACCAACTAATTTGCTTTGAAAGTATAGCTTCGCATTTAATTGTATTTATTTATTATTTTGGAACTACAAAATGTCATTACTATGGAAACACCGAAACAACTCAATAAAATCTTTGATATGTGTCCTTCACGTTCAAATGTTTTCAGATTTCGAATTTGACAGTTTACAGAATCGAGGCAAAACATCATAATTTTTATTTTATTTATAATTTTGTTCTGTGACTTTGATTTTTTTATTTATTTATCTAACATCTAATACATAATATTTCAGAAAAAAAATAATCGCCTTTTCATGTAAAGCGTAAAATAATGAAAAAATTTTACACAAAATTATCATAGAATATGATGTAGAATTATCTTTCGGAAAGTACCACTAATTTCTGAACACCGTTTGGTTAAAGTAAAAAATATGCACTTGAACTACTTTGTTTTTTTAAACTTACATTAATCGTCCTATGAGCCATCTTGGTTTTGCAATTTAAAAGCTTTTAAACGATTGCAGAGCCCTCAATTTTTGTCTACTATTAAATGTCAGACTATATGTACACTACACACAAAATGGAACAAATTTAAATATGAAGTAAAATCTTACAAGAAAGTTCCTACCAAATTTTTGTTACACTATTACATTTTATTTGTATCTACAGTACCTACCTTCATACCTTTTCGACTTACTAGTTGTTGTGTATTTATCTTTTGATAAATAATATTCAACAGACACTTGATTATTTATTAATAATTAACAGGATACACGGTATATCAGTATAATGGATTTAGGGAGTCAGAAAGCTAAGCTCCCTCCAATACAATAGTAATAATCTGTCTGTCTTGCCTTGAGAGGTTCGCAGGTATCACTCCTGTACTGTCTTGCCGCCAGTGCCATCTATGTAAAACAGTCGAAACTAAGATATTACACTAATTGTTTTTCTCTTATTCCAGATAGTCCGCCTCGTGAAAGACATTAAAACCAACAGCACGGAGCTGTTATGTGCCTTGAACATTTCTGAATATATTCCTGATAAAACAGGACTTCTCACAAAGCTAAAGACATCACTTTGTCAGTTCAACAAAACCACTTTGTTCATGGAGATAGCACCTTTTAGACTTGCGGGAATGGTAAGTTTGCCTTTCTTTTATGCTTGAATTAGTAAAAAAAAGTCTTTTGTCAAAGAAGCAAGATTCTCAAATATTCCCCTGTATCAAAATGTTATATGATTAGTAACAATTCATGCTTTGTGGTCCTAAAGACCGAAAAATATTAGAATCATATGAAAACCTGAATTAAATAAACCACTAAGTGCCAAAAAAATCCAAATTAAAAGTAAATATGTAGAAATGGTCCTTGAGCTTATCGCCAATACCCTAAATAAAGATTTAAGTACTGCAAAAATTATTTGTGGCTATACATGATGTAGCAAAAACGAACAAGTCATATGTACCAGGTTTGTTTTTCCATAAAAAAAAAGCACTAAGTGCCACTAGTTGTGTTTAGTAATGAAATGACTAAATGACCGAATTGATCCTTTTTAGTAACTTCTCACAAGGCACTCATCCTTTTTTAGTGAAATGAGTCGTGGCACTTACCACTTTCTATAAATTAGCCTTTTCTTTAATTACATGATATATTCATCAATAAATAAAAATTCTAATGTTTCCGGAAGACCTTATATTTTTATGAAAAATTTCCTAATAATAACGATCATTCTTCCCAATACTACTGAGCAACTGTTGAGCTGAGATTAACGCCTCAACAATGCTCAAATGCACAACTACACTTTTCCCAATGCAACTCTCGATCAAGGAATGATCAAATTTACGATCAAGTTAGGGAATCGATACTACTGGATCAAGCTACGCTCAACAAGAAGTAGTTATAAAAAGTGTCAACAGAGTGAAAAAAATATCAGTGAAATGTCAAACGTTATTTGGTGCTTGATCTATTTTTTGCAATCCGAATGGCAATATCATGTCTTTTGTATGTTTTAAATAAAACTGAAGAGAACCTAACTTATTCTTATATAATTAACAATACACTTTGTATACACCACTTATTCTACTTATTATAAGCTACGTTTTGGCTTGTTTTTCACGGAAGAGAAATGTCAATGTACGAAACAAATAATGTACTGTCGCATCATTAGCAAAAGTCAAGCTAACACTTTATTTTTAATGCATACGTATTTAGAGCAAATGATGTATATTCATAATAAATTCAATATTAACTCGTCTGCATTAATTTAGTTTTTACTTTGATGTCATTTTATTGTCTATGAAAGTGGATGGGCACCATGAATGTGGGCGGTCATCAATAAAAAATCCTTGGAAACAAGCAAAAAGAGCGTAGCTCAACAAAATATTTGGTTATTCGGTGCCTCAGATTGATCATTTGAAAAGTTGAGAAGAACGGCCGTTAGTGTTATTATTCAATAAATACCCTATAGCTCAGTTCAACATTGCTGGCACTTAGTGCTTTATTTAATTTTGGTATTTACTTTATTCTTTGTCTTTGAGACTAGATCTTATCAATTATGCAGAAAATCTATTTTCTGAGGCAGCTTAAACTCTTGAATGATGAGCTCTGGAATTTGTACAGCCTCAATTCAATGCAACCATTTTCAGCTCTTAATGTCATAGCTATGGAACTTTAAAACATTGACTTAACGGTCAAAAAATAATACAAGATGCCATTGTTTAACTTTTAGTGTGCCGAAATTACCCATCCAATACACAAAATCTATATTCGTTGAATGCTGGTGTATCCAATCGGCATTGTCAAAAATCATTTCTCTGAATATATGCAGGTGTTCTGGGGAAACTGCTTATCGTAGATATATACAATTTTTATAAATATTTAAACCCATCTGGTAAGTTATTACGAAAATAGACTTAGGGGGACTACCGAAGTATTGGATTGCGGGAGCTCTACATTCCAATGGTTAATAAATATTTGGAAGGCGGGTATGGGTACCGCCACCCTGGGAACCATTCATTGGATAACCAACACCTCCGGTCCTCCAACTACATACTGGTCCGGATCGGGAGAGACCGGTTTAGGGACATCCCTTAACCTTTCCAACTGGACCCCTTGCTCTGCAGTGGGAGGAATGAATTAATATGTCCGGGACACACTGACCTCCAGATTCCTACTCATCTCTCATACCATTTTCCTTTCCATAACTTCCTCTCATTCCTTTCCTTTAAAACATCCTCCACACAGCATTCCCAAAGATGACATAAGCCCGAGGGAAATTATTTTCCTTATGGCCTTCCCGTGTGAAGTTAATGGAAAAGAAAAAGAAGAAAGTGTTTGACGTACACGGAGACTGAATATTTATAATTTTCTTTTTCAGATTTACCAAGACGGTTTGGAAATCACCGAGGAAGTCAACACCACGTCTCTGAACACCAACATTGAGGACTTCCAAACCAAGTTGCGGTCTCTAGTGGAGACAGGGGTCAAGCGGGCCACACTTCCCAGCTGGATTACCGCGGAACACCAGGAGAAGTTTTACTCCTTTGACCTGAGAATGTCCAAAGAATCCACCATCATTGACATTGCGTTCCTATTATTGAATAATGTCATTGACGCTTCAACGCTTTTCGTTAATTCTACGTAAGTATTTTTATGCTTATTTTACTTACAAGATTCTTACTTTCTGAAGCTAATGCGTCTATGGTACCCACAACTGGGGGATGTTTTGAGTCGAAAGGAAATGAGGGAGGGGAAGGAGAATGGAAGAGCAAGATTGGTATCCAGTTAGTAAACATGGCTGGAGATTTTTCAGCATTAGTTATAAAAATACTGACAATAATACGATCTACTTGCTGTATAACATTCTTACAAGCATTTCAATATATTGTCACAATTTTGTCAAAGATATATATGCAAATGTAATAGATCCCCGTTCATTCGAAATCCACATAACACCGAAAACCAAATTTTGAATTAACAAATTCCCCATAATTAGGAATTTTAAGAAAAAAAAATGGACGAAAATTCAAGTTTTGCGGTCGCCCCTTGTAGGTATTCAAAGTAAATGAATAAAAATATGTCATATATCCATGTAAATCGAAACTTCGTGATCGATTAACGCCGCCGGCCGTTAAAACTCGGATATTTCAAGTAAAAATACTAATAAATCGAGCCCAATTACCAGCACAGCCGGCATGTCAGATTCAAAATTATTAAATAATAATTTGATTTAGGTCTATGTATAACCCGCGTAAATTGAAGTTTTGCACTGTTTTATCTCCACGGTCAGTCTGTCAGATCCAAATTTATGAAATTATGTGACATATTTATGCACAAATCGAAATTTTTTGAATTAGAAATATTTTCAAGCAAAAACTAAAATAACATTTTGGGTGAAAAAGAATTTTTCAGCAAAATTTTCGATTTCCGCGTTTTTTTTTTATTTTCAATATGTTAATTTTTAAGGAAGCCGGTGCCTATGACAAATTAATGTGCTGGACGTATACATCTCATTCCATTCACCAAGAATTATGTCCATTCATGATATACATATATATATAATTACTACTGTTGTTTCAGGTCTTCCCCAATATCCTCCGCCCTAACTCCGTGGGTGAAGCAGGTGAACCTCCAGCTTATCAAGGCTGATGATTATGCCAACTTTGTCTGCGAACTGCCTCTGCTGAACCTTGAAGAGATCCACAATGAACTGTTGGAGACATTCCACTGGGATCTAGCGCTTGGGGAGGTATGAATAAACAAACAGTAGATTACCAGTTGTTATCTGGAGGTATACATAACCCATTCAACTTATTTGTCCAAAATAACTACAATTATGTCATGTTTTATCCCAAAGCAGAATAAAGTGCTATTCACATCCACCAGCACCGTGCAGAGCAGAACAGTATAGTACAGGCCCGACAACATTAGTTACATACATTATCTATAAACACATTCTTATTACAGCGTATGTAAGCGTAACGTATCAGCACATGCACGTACCAGCGCCGATCAAGATTGTCGGCTAGAATATTTTGACGTTGCTGGTGGCCACACCTGCGTAGTTAGTATGAACACATACCATTTCCCACCGCCATCTTCATAACTCGGCATCATTAGATACAGATATTGTTATAACCAAGAAGATGGATAATGAAAAATGAATTGAATTGGTCGGGGAATATAGGTTATAAAATAATAATAAATATGGGAATAGGATTATAAAATCCTGAAACATGTTGTGGCGGACGCTAATGCTCAGTTGAGAGCTGTACTCGCGTCAGTGTCTGTGCTGTACTGCTATGCACTGCGCAGTGCTGGTAGATGTGAATAGACCTTAACTGTTTACCAAATTAAATTTTGAAAAGTGTTGAAAAAGACTGATCTCTAACCCAACCTTATTATTTTTATTATATTCTGTTTCATCCGGTTACTGGTCCGACCGCACTTTTAAAGATCTTCTCGCAAGTTTGTGGATGATGCCAGGAATGTTCTGGTAAAACACAAACTGATGCTTGTGTCATTGATCCTATGTTATTTGGTGTTCCCAGGTTGTCTCGGGCAGGAATTACACCTGGACGGAGCTGAACAAGTCTCTGAACCAGCTGTTGGACATCGCCCGCCATTACTCCCAGGATTCTCTCCGCGGGAAGCTGGATCGGGTGACCAACTGTCTCCTCAATTCCACTGACGCCCAGCCCATCAATAGGGCCGCCATGTGAGACACCATCAATCAATCAGTCCTAATACATATACATAAATGCATTATTGGAGCTACAACAACCCTCGAAGAGTCTCGGTCGTCTCTAAAAAACACCTTCACTCCTGCAAGTCTCCTGCGGTTCCTTTTGCCTAAGACCGCGATAGGCCTCCAAACATTCCTTCATTCTGCAGGTTAATTAGTAGGAACCTCATCGGTGGTTAACTTTCCTCCATTCTTGCTACGTGTCCTGCCCGGCGGAGCCGTCCCAGTTTTACATATCACCTTTCACAAGTTGCACTGAATTGAAACCTTGCTTTAAATCAGAGGTTTCCAAACTTTTTTGTCCCGTAGACCACTTGCCGATTTTTTTCTGTTTTGTATAGACCCCTGCTTTACAAATATTGAATTTTTTACAGATGTATCGATTATAAATTTGTTTTTGAACCAGACACAGCTACTCACTTTGATAGGGTTTATTGTAGAGTGGAAATCTTTAAAATAAAATATGTATTAGGTTTTATAGTTATACATTCATTAATAAAAACGAAACAAAATGCAAATCTAACATATTTTCATAAAATAAACAAATCAATGCTTTTAATGGGCGGGATGAGCCTGGTGCTTTGATATCAAAATTTCAATATTCGGCCTCTATTTAGTCAGGTTTAACCTTAAATCTCCGCGGTGAGTGATTTCCAATCTGTTTCTTTTTTTGTAAGGAGATTGGCAACCGCGCTGAAACCCCTTTCCACGAGGTATGACGATGGAAAAGCCATTATATCACCCAAACATGGCAGGGGCTCCATCTGCTGCCGCTGATTTTGTATTTGGTAAAGGGATCGCCTTTTCCATGAAAAAATCTCTCGAAACATTAAAGATTGATTCGCCTTTAGTATCTGTAGTCAAAGTCCTCGCAAAGAGCAGTTCTTCATAGATTTCTTGGTCCATAACAAAACGAACATATGCCAATGGTAGTGCTTCATTACCAGGTAAAGTTGACTCGTCCAGTTGAATTTGATAATTACACAAGAGGCTTTCAACATCATAACTCATTTCATCGATACGTCTTTGAACTGTGTTGTTGCTCAAAGGAATTCTTTTGAGTATATCATAAGCAGGTTTGTGTAGAACAGTTTAAGCTGTTCCCCAATAGTATGCAGCTTTCCTGATTTTGCTATAAGTAGCGAAAACCATCATTGTCTCTTTTGGAAGTCGAAGCGAACATACAATCCAACGTGGGTCTCATCTGCAGTTTTTCTTTCAGTGTTTGAAAGTATTTTAACTCTTTAAATGATTCATCAGGGTGACACCTTCTCAGATGATCCTCCAGCTTGGATGGTTTCTTAGCGTCATTGCTTAACACTTTGTTGCATAAAAGGCACATGGGCAGGTGTTTGTCCAGCATTGATGGGATAAAGCCAAACTTCAAATAATCAACCCTGTACTGCCCAAATTTTTTTGTTTTTGTTTCGGCCATCTTTAGTAGCATTTATCTGAGGACAAAAATTAAGCTATTTAAATATGTTAAGACAGCAATCAAAATTGTTTCCGGGACTAAAACCATATTTTAATCTGCAAAGATCTTTTGTATAGATTTGGTTGAGAGGAATAATGCATGTACCTACCATAGAACCATGTCTTTAAAGATAGAAAGAATGAATACGCGCGTAAACTAACTAACCATCACACCGTTTCGCCGCAGGGGTAGGCAGAGAGGATATACCGCCATACAAGTCAGTCTCGGCACATACTCCTTGGTTCATTCACATTAATACATCGCCTCATACATACTCTTCTATTATTCTGACTCTTGAGATGGCCCGACTCCAGTATTTATTTATTTATATATACGCCTGTAAAGGCTTTTACATAATATAAGACAGAATGTAAAAAATATAATGGGATTTATTCTATCGGCGAAACTACAAACGAAAAATTCTATAAAAAAAGTTACTTACTTTTCTCCAGCACTCTCAAACAAGATGACATTGATTTACTTTGTCAAGATTTTAAATAAATAATTAAATAAAAGTGTCAAAAGTCCCGTTATATCTTCATGTTTGATGTTTGACATCTTAATATTTTGTATTTCAAGACTAACTATCATAGCATACACTTAGCTACGATACACTTCATAGTTAACTAATTATATTTTTGAAAATATTTGCTTAACACTTTTCTTCTCAAAATTCGGAAAACAATGTTTGTCTCTGATATTCATGTTTATAATGGACGAATTAAACAAGTCCATACTAGCACAATTGGTTCAAGCCTGCGCCATTCTTCAAAGCACCGGTACAAGTCTGGAAGAGCGTTGTTATTGCGCTTATTTACGCAATACGGGCGCGGCGTTGCTAGTTGCCACTGGTGGCAAATATGCAAGTTTTTACAAATTACACGTTCTGTGATCACAAAGCGAATAGCATTACCTACTTACGCAATTTTATGAAATATACATATAATTAGGGAAATTATGTCTATTATAAGAGAGTACTACGCAAGTATCTATATAGGTACTATCTGTGTACTATCTGTGAGGTGAATTATTACATTTGCGGGAAGCCAACATTTTGGTGACGGCCTGCCTAAATGGAATCCACTCTCGTGGACCCCCATTTACGTCTCATGCACCCCCAATTTTTTTTTTCATTGACGTGGACCCCTTGCAGGTCGGAATCGACCCCTGGGGGTCCAAGTGTTTACCGTATTAAAGCAAAATTGTCATCAGAGTCCCTTCATGTTCCAATCTAGAATTAACCACGTATTTAAAGACAGAACTGAATAATCTCTAATATGCTATAAATAAATTTTCTAATAAAACTTATGATTCTCCAGGTACATAACCCTTGGATCCCGTGTGATGAAGCTCATCCAAGCCATGATCCCACACTTCAAGGAGGTGGTGGGATTCCCCAACAGCCCCGTCATGAAGCAACTGTCCACCATCCTCAATGAGACAGTGGCCGTGCTGGTGCCACTGGAGAAAGTTATAGCCAACATGACCATCTTTAGGAAGGAACTGAACGTTGTGACCAGCGAGGAGCAGACCGTTGATGAAATTTTGAAGTCGGAAGTTGATCTGAATAAGGTAACTAGTATTTTGTATTAATTTTTATCTATGGTGTTTGTCAAACAAACATTCAGCTAATAAACTTCTTCATATTTATGCACTTCATATTCATTCACTTCATATTCATTCATTTCATATTCATGCACTGCATATTCATTCACTTCATTTTCATTCACGTCAAATTAATTCAATTTATATTCTTTCACTTTATATTCATTCACTTCATATTCATTCACTTCATATTCATTCACTTCATATACATTCACTTCATATATATTCCCTTCATATTCAAACTCTTTATATTCATTCATTTTATATTCATTCATTTCATATTCAATCACTGCATATTCATTCACTTCATTTTCATTCACATCAAATTCATTCAATTTATATTCATTCACTTTATATTCATTCACTTCATATTCATTCACTTTATATTCATTCACTTCATATACATTCACTTCATATACATTCCCTTCATATTCAGACACTTTATATTCATTCACTTCATATTTCATTTGAGATTTGTTAATATTATCTCCAATGATTAAAAAAGTATTACAATGAGGTTTATAAGCTAAATTAATTGAAATTGAAAAATTATAAGGCGAATTAATTGAAAATGATATTAACAGTGGTTAAATTGAAGTATGATATCTATTAAAATGATGGAGAATAATGGGATGGCATTAGCTCATTTGGTTAGATAACAGTTCCCGGATAGACTGAGAGGTCCCGGGTTCCAGTCCCAGATTCAACCATTACCTTTTTATTTTTTGTTTCATATTTCATCAGAGATTTGTTAATATTATCTTCAATAATTAAAAAAATAAACTTATCAATACAGAATCGTTATAAGTAAACGAACCATTCACTATTCGGTGAATATGCACATCTGTATAATTCATGATGGAATTGCTACATCCGTTGAAACTGTAAAGCTAATTTTTGAAATCATTTGCTTTATTTCAGGTATCTTTGTCATCCTATAATGTTTTTGGCAGTAAGCTGTCACAGATCATTGAAAATATCACCACACAAATCCCCGACACTAAGCAGCAACAGATTATCAAAATATTGCTGAAACATCTGGACCAGGATTATATCACCAAAAATGTAAGTAACTTCTAATAATAACGGCCTCTCACCATTAAAAACTGAGCAAATGCTAATTTATGATCCTCATTCTATACACGTGGCATTTATGAGACGGCAAGAGGTTAAAGTGGAGCAATCAGCAGCGGTATATCTACCTTTAACCTTTGAAACGCCGAGTTCCCGCTGTCTAATACTTCCATAGTGTGCCGAGGGTAAATTTGCGCTATTGTCATAATAACTTTATTGTTTTTTTTTTCAAAAGAATGTTCTTGTAAATTGCAGTCGTACCGGGTAATGTGTTTATTTATTTATAAAAATGATATATATATATATATCATAGTAGTTTCCCCACAATATCTACTTATATTCCGAGAAATGATTTTTGTCGTTGCTGATCTGATACGCCAGCTCATTCAAGAGATATAAATTTGGCGTATCGGATGGGTAATTTCTCCACACCAAAATCATGAGCATGGGTAAAAGATTATTCACTTCCATTTTTTAACCATAATTTTTTGACTAAGACTAATTTTATTAATCTTTTCGCTGCCATTAGCAGCTACCGATGTACGAACAATCCGTGCCACGACTGCCATTCACACCACACGATGTAAATCGCTAGTATGATTGTCTGTAGGATGATATTTCGATGATCTAACAGTAGATGGGGCTAAATATTATTTCGTAAAATATTACGAACTGTTTCTTAGGGACATCTCTCAAAAAAGTTGATAATTTATATTGTTTACATTACACAAAGCAGCATTTAAAAAGGGTCTGCAGATCTCTTGGCCCACTTGTTTAAATCTCCCGCCGTTGTGACGTCTTGTGTGTGTGGATATCACGTGGTTTTTTCATTCTATTTGGTGTGGTTCTAAAAGTTTTTTTAATGTTAGGCGCAAATGTGGACTAGTATTTTTATACCTTATTTGAAATTTTACTTGTTTATTTTTACATTCAGTTTTGTCATTTGTTTTGCACATCAAAGATTTTTGAAAGAAATATTAATTTTTACATCTCTAAACATGTCAAGACGCTCTCTCAGTGAAGAAGATATAAGAGAATTCGTCCCCGATCTTGACTCTGAAATTGAGGAAAGTGAGGATGACTCAGATTTTGTAACACAACTTAGTGACAACGAAGATGAACCTATGGAGACTGATGTTACCCAAACAAGTTCTTCAGGAAACTGGACTGTGAATTTGGGAAATTTTATACCAATTATCCACCAATTTAATGATTTTCCATCTGGGATAACCGCAAACCCATTATTATCAGAAAATTCACCGGAAATTAATTTTTTTGAACACTTTCTGAATACAAATATAATGTCAGAAATTGTCAAAAAACAAACAATTTATATTTCGCGAGAAAAAAGAATATTAATTATAAATCTTTAAAACATTGTGTAAATAAAATGCTAAAATCTAGTGCAATATCAAAAACTGAAGAAAGTTGGAGAATCGTTGCCGAACTCCATTATGATGTGTAAATGTTTATCTTATATCCCTTTGTTTATTTGTGTTAGTGAGTCATTGTAATGGCCAACTCGCGGCTCTGAAATATTCTGTCATGTTCATTATTTATGTCAAAAAACATTATGGGACACACTTGAGGACTCAAATTACTTTTAAAGTATGTACTATAGATATCAGTAATGAGTGTCTAATATAAAGAAAGCGCTGAATGGCAAAGGGAATGCTGTAAAGATTAATTTAATTGACAACTTAAAAAAGACCGAAATAGCTTGGGTATGGTTGTATATAGAGTGTTTTGTTCGGGCGCTTGAACTAGTATAAAATTTCAGGGTTGGGAGGAATGAGGTAAATAACAACGGGGAATTGGAGCGCATATCATTTCGGCCGCCCGAGCGGCGATGAAATACTTTAGGTGGTACCCTCCAGTTATAGAAAAGACAAAATAATCATGTTTTATGTTTGTTCGTTATTAACGGAACATAATCGATAAATTGCCCCAAAATCAAAAATGGAAAAGTTTGATCATGAAACGCTTGGTAATGCGCATCATGTAAACTATGTTTCTTAAGTTGAATGTATACGTTGTACGTAAATTTCGACAGAAATATTACCTATCACAAAATAGGCACGTGTCTATGATTTTTTACCAGATTGCGACAAAACTTGTGTGATAAATTATCCAATACAATCAACTAGACGGTAGATAGTAGTAGTAGTAGTAGCAGCAGCTTACGACTCGTTGGGTTCTTCTCTAATGTGTGATCATAATAATAATAAAAACAGTTCATTTATATAACTAAGAGCCCTTGAGGTGATTTTCCCACGAAAACGGTGCTACAGAAGTAAACCAATAGTTTTTATTTATAACGCAGTTTTGTAAAGGTTTACCTCAAATGTGCTTTACACTAAATAACCTAACCTAATATAAAATTAAATAATATAATAATATTGCTACCTACTTCAAATGAATATATTGGCAAGATGAATAAAATATTGGTCATTTTCAATCTTATTTATTATTATTCTTTATAAAAGGGTATTTATGAGAAGGTTAACAAATATCAATGTAATGTAAAAAGTACGAGATCCAACAACAAAAATTAAAGCAACGGTCATCAGTGAAGAATACAAAAATAATTGAAATATAAAAAACAAAAATATATTTGCTCCGTAGCACGTAACAATATCATTTCTTTCTAAAAATATTCCCCTTAAATAGTATTCCGTCGAAATCTAAGTGACACTTTCCTAATTGACAAAGTGATGGATCTATGCAAACGGAGTAATCTTTCACTAATAATTTTGCGTAAGCGCATGGGGTACTGGGTATCTGTTGAAATTAAATTAAATTTAGTTATATAATTGCGTAAAAGATGATTCCAACATTCGATTTTCTCTACAGTTATATTGGAATAAGGTCGAGCTTCTAAAATGTTCTTATACGTACTACAATCGCCATCTGCTATTAACTTGGAATATATTATAATTTCTTCAAATGATTGGTATTCACTCTGTGGCATCATTATTATTTGTATTCATATATTCCTGACGATGAAAGCATCGCTTTCGAAACATGTAGATATATATTTATATTTATGAAGTGGTGAATATAAAGAATATTTTTTAATTAATTAATTGGAATATATTAATCCGTATGTAGCTATTGAGCTTTTAAACTCTTCAATAATTATTTCTGATTCGTAATTCTTATAGCACTTATGTTCGGGTGGGGACACGCTTTCAAGTCATACAAAACTTATTCTTGACACCCGTATACAAAACTATCTCTGTCCTACATCCAATAGTTAGAGTTGCGCCAGACAAAGTAACATATTTTGTTTTATAAGATCTCGACCGGCACCCATCTGTCACAACTGTAATCATTGGAACCCCATCTCCGTCAACATCGTCGTCAATTTTGGCTGACTTAGCCTCCTCTTGGGCGGCTTTTGCCATCGTCCCTTAGCGCGGTCCCACTGTTCACACAGATTATCTTTATTACCCATTCTAAATATGTAATGAGTAATCCTCAAATGAAAAATAAAATATTTACGGATTATGTACTACGGCTTTTTTAATTGGTTAGATCATCAAAACTAGAGCGAATCCTGCACGATACTTATTTCCATACCGATACCAACATGGAAACCTTCTCGGGATCTATATGGAAAATCTCTGCTTTACACGATCATTGTTTTCATACCAATGATTTCCTATAGATTTGCACATGCATATTTCCAAAGTGAACTTATTCCAGTATTTTGAGAAAATGAATTCCATAGTTTTCACAAATTTTTTAAATGTATATTTTTAGGAATGAAGAACCTAGTATCATCAAATCTACTAAAAAAGGCAAATTAAAAATAAGTGTTGATTACAAAACTAAAGTTTTTCAGATTTACTCCAAATCGACAAATGAGAGAAGGGCAATTCGTCACATGCAGTTGACCAATGGAGAAAATTAGAAATTTAAGCTGTGACTGCATCAATCGGCATGACAGTTTTTTTGTAATTTTCCAAATATCAAATTAAAATTGTTATTTCCAAATACAATTTTACTCCCGCTTCATTCCAAAAACAATTTATTCCCCACTTCACTTCCGAAAACAATTGACTCCAAAAAGAAATAAAAAAATTGATATGACGACATTATCATACCTTTCAGTATTTAGATATGAATAAAATAATATCGAAGTGAATAAAATTTGCAATAAAAATATGACATGTTCTATTTTCCATACCGAATCTACATAGGACTACCTGAAAGGAATCTGTACGAAAAAAAATGTGTCGTATAAAACCCCCGTAGGAAAAAGATTATAGCGAAGGTGAACCCTGTTATATTTTACATCGCTGGCTATAAGAACCAGCCGCTGAACTGGTGGCTTTTGTAAAAAAATCAACGTGCTTCTGCAATGCTGCATGAAAACATAATGATCTACTGTTAGTATGACCTTTTTTCTGATGTGCCTACATGTTTAGGAAACTTTTGTCTGAAAAAAATTGACGTCCTACTACGTCAAAGCCAACTCTCTTACTGACTCGATATAATGCAAGCAGCTCCATTATTTTATATTGTTGAGGCTTTCCGTGTATAGAATTCTAACATAATAAGGTTTATAATCGGTTGGCACTGAGAGGCCATGACAATTGTCGTAAAATTAAAAAAAGTGTTTTTATTTATTTAAGGAATGTTTTAGTGGCTTTTTAAATAATGTGGGTAAGATAACGTTTAGACATCATTGATGTTGTAACAATGAGCATATTTATAATTCTCCTGTATTTAGAATTAAAGGATAGAAATGAACTTTAAACTATTGTTAGAGGTTCCGTAAATAATTTTTTTCGAAATTGTTTTAAATATTCTAAGACATGTTCATAAGACAGCCTTTAGGAGAACATATTGTTTATTTGTAACATAATTTTATTTTGTGATGAACGACGTACAAATTATCTAAAAATTTCACCAAAAACAGCTGCCGTGGCGCGTTGTGCGGTAACATAGCCTAAACGTAAATGAAATATGTACTTAAGTACTTATTTTGAAACCAATATTTTTTTTACTTTTTCTTCATTTTAAAATTTTAAAATTTGAACTGTAAAAACTATTCAGTTGTCACTTGCCAAGTGTTAAGTGTTTAACTTTTATTTTAATATTTTTCTTAATTTCAGTTGGCAGATCTCCGCAGCAAATCTTTCTGGTCCCTCAGCTGGCTGCAGAAGATAGTCCGGTCTGCAGAGGGTCTCCTCTATCACTCGGGCCAGCTGCTGGGGTCTCTGAGCGGAGTGAGCTGGGGGGGCCTCATGAGAGGCGAACCCATCGCCACCATAGACCTCATGCTGAGTGTTCTGCAAGAGGACTTTGTTACTGCTGTTGTTTATAGGTAAGATACACCGGGCGTCCCTGACTACCATCTACTTGCGCGCTACACATTCTCCTGACATTTTGCAACTTTTATCTGCGTTTTAATCAGACTCTGTTTCTTCCTAGGCTAAATGGCATAATCGAGGAACTTCACCCACTTCTCAGTAACCTCAACATAGAGTATGACCTTGTGAGCACTTCCAGGGGCATCCAATCTGTGATTTTATTCAGAAACGAACTCGTAGAATCTTTAGACCTCAAACGTAAGTCAGTTTTTTTATTACATTAATGATAATGTAGGAATATTAATCCAAAATGATCAGATTTAGGTTACTTATGTACATTATTTTAATATATCACTATTATTATTATTGGTGATACAACCTTTAGAGAAGTGATGCATAACCTTTTTAACCTGCGTAGCAATTTATCTATTTTCAATTTGTTCGCGGGTCACATGGGGTGCGGTACAGCTTGATATGGTTAACTTTGCAGCAGGTGGTGTTACTAACCTACTAAAATAGTAATTTTTTAATTCATATATCATAGCTAGCTGCCTGCCCGCATGGCAGCAAAGCATTCTGGTTACTAGCGTGCTCCATAGGTCGCAATTTCTGCTAATCCACTCTTCCACCTCTTACCAGATCCGATGGTTCACTAGCGAACACCGCCACCAAGAAGACCAACTATTTAAGGAAAATGTATGGGTTACCGTAAAAAAAATGCGAGGAAGAGATGAAACCATCAGCAACCGTCTGAATCGATCTCTCCCTCAAAAAGTCGGCAATCCACGCACACAAGGAAACGAGAAGTCCGTAAGAAGGCAGTTTGTTGATAAGTCCTCGGTGCCAAACCCGGTCAAAGGCCTTTGAAATGTCCATTGAGGCTGTTTGAATCTCACCATAATGATTCAGGCACCGTCCCTAAACATGCGTCACATACGCGAGAAGATCACCGCACGAGCGGTTCCGCCGGAATTCGTACTGACGGTCGTTAATGATTTTGTTCTTCTTGAGGTATGTGAGCAGTTTGTCGTTGATCACACGTTCCATCACCTTGGACAGAACTGATGTGATCGCTATGGGGCTTTAGTTGGCCGGGTTGGAGTGGTCACCTTTCTTAGGTATAGGATGAATGACCGCTTTTTTCCAACCAGAGGCCACAGAGCCGCATTTCAGGGACATTTTAAAGAGCTTTGTCAAAACTGGGATGGCACCCCCCCCCCGATCGAGGTCCGAGTTTTCCGCGAACATTTTCCCTAAAAGGTTGGCCTTTTCGGTGGCGGTGTTTGCTAGTGAACCGTCGAGTCTGGTAAGAGGCGGCAGACTGGATTTGCAGAAATTACGACGTATGGAACCCGCTAGCGACCAGAACGCTCTGCTGCCATAAATGCTGGTGTCGCATTCAATAAATGCTCGTGTCCCACAGGGATCAGTTCTGTCGCCGACATTGTTTTTGTTGCACATCAATGACCTCTTGACGATTGCCATCATTGGAGCACAGACGTCAGGTGGGAATGCTGTGAAGATGCTCTGAGGAACTATCATCATCGATCCCTTCGGCACCGGTGCACAGTCTGGAAACACCCCAAACGGGCGCCCAACATTCGTACACGGCTGACATTTGTCACATGAGAAATTGAGGTTGTAGAGAGTTCTGACCTGATCTTGCAAACCCCCCTACTCCTACCACTTCATATGCACATTATGAAGTTTTGTGGTGATGTTGAAGTTGTATCTGCATATGTATTGTCTTCAATTCATTCCCTCTAGGGCCGATCTCGTTTGTAGCTCTTTCAATAGCAATGGTTTCTTTTTTCAAGACATTTCTGATATTCCTGGGTAATTGAATAATAATAATAATAATAATATGAGTTGTTTATATTTCAGTGAAAATATCTGACCTTTTCCGCGACTGGGATGATTTAAAGTCTCAAATACAAAATGAAACAATTCTCACACCATTATTATTGGATGAACTTCAAAATGGAACCTTGGATATTGCCGCCGTAAGTATCAAATAAATAATATTTTGATACCTCACATTATTGCAAATTGTTTATAGTGCACAGTTCTTTCGGTTCAAATATGAATTTCCTGTTTTCTCTTCCTCTCCTGTTTATTTTCCTCGATAACACTTATTACAACCTTTCCACAACACATCATTCTAACCTCTAACCAATCTTAAACCATTCTGTGCCTCATTCTTGTAATTTTCCTTCCTAAATTTTATTATAATCCAACAAATTATAAATTTATTAAAATGCAAATAATCCAACTTTTAAAACCCACTCTAAGGGCGTTACTGGACGCTCTACCCACACTGAGGCCCTCATTTTACAGTTTTATTTTTATGTAGGTTAGGTTAGGTTGTGTAGGTTTGCTGTGTAGGTCAATTTACAATGAAATATATAATTAAAATTAGACTGTTTCTACTCTATATATAATTTGTTCTAGATGTTGACACCAAGCAGCGGAGCGAGCCACATCCACGACCTCGTGTGTGGTCCGGGCCTGGGTAGGCTGGTCCAGTTCCAGAGCACCAAGATAGCCCTGGCCGATGTCTCCAAACAGATCTGTCACCTCACCAATACTCAAATCAAGCAGATGGCCATTACTCTGATGCAAAAAATCAATTTCACATACATTTTTGATATTGTAAGTATGAACTATTTTATTTAGCTTGAATTGCAACCATTTCTTTTTGAGTCGCTTCCTCATTGCTAAGGATAGTGACCCCCACTCTAATCTCCTTGTGTACAATTTTCCTTCATTCCTCACAATCCTGCGCTGCGTGGAAAGCTGCGGACACTGGCGTTCCGGACACCTGCGAAATTTGATCACTCCAATGCATCGGTGCAATCATTTAGACATAATGATAATCAAACCACACTGGATAAGACTGATGTAGAAGGTTGTTATTTGAAATAGGCCGTAAAGTTTCCCCATGTCGTCTTTGGGGATGCTATGTGAATAGTCTTTTTAAGGATTAAAAGTGAACCTGAGACTAGAAGAAACCCATTTTGTAGGAAAGAGAAAACACATTACCAGTAAATCATTTCAATACCAAGCTGTTGTAAACTAGAACAGATCGTAAAACGGTACATTATAAAATAAAAAGAAGAAAACTCTCTTTTTCCGATCACTCATGCTAGAGAGAAATACTATGTAACCAAACGGATATTCCGAGGAAAAATAATGGTAGGCGTGATAGAAGAAGATGCTATTTAAATTTACGTTACTGGAACAAGTGCTGTTCTGCTGAGTTCTTCTGGGCTCTAGTCTAGAGGGTAAAGATACCACCAATGATAGTCCAGAAGAAGAATAGGAGGATATAATAAATATTTTTTTAATTTAAAGAAAATAAGTATTTTTGGCTTTCAAAGCCATTTTCAAACGGTCATTAGGGCACATTACGACAACTTTGATTTTGTTTACCCCTACGCAATTAAAATTTTTATGGTATTAGAAATGATTTATTAATATTTTCGACAAACACCGATTTACTCGGAAATAATTGTGATCATTAAATTTCTCTATTATGTGTGGTTGAAATCTGTTTTCCCCGCTTTTAATGGTAGCCAGTTTTTCATTGCTTTATAATGACAGGAATACTCTTAAGGCAATGAATTTAAATTTGTAAAAAAACTAATGTTCCTAATGTAACATTAATAAATAAAGTAAAATGTATATGTGATGGAAAAATGCGCGACACGCCATTTTCAGCAAAATCTCAATGACGAAAGTTGATCCTTCGGATCATTAGGGCTGGCATAAACAAGTTGATCCTTCGGATCAACTTGTTTATGCCAGCTTTGGTAACAAATCAGAAAATGAAGGTGGATCAATAAATGCAAACATATCAAATAAAATCTGGCATACTGTTACGTCAGATCAACATAGTACGAAAAGAGATCTCTACATATATGGCACATATATCTATTTGCAATATTTTTCATAATACTAATTTATTTTCTCAGATCATCAACGGTACAGTGAAGCAAGTGATGAAGGCCTCAGACTTGACAGAGGCGGAGGGAGCTAAGATAGTCCAGACCCTGGGTCAGGCTGCTTCCCTCCTACCAACTTTCCAGGGGGTCTTCAGCAACGTGTCGGAGGTCATGAAGAGCGAACCCCTGCTGCAGTCTTTCCAGGGGGGTGGTGGTATCACGGATCTTTTGGCTAGTGAGTGTACTAATTATTGTTGATTTATAATTAATTCAAATTACAATAAATAAAGTCCTATTCAATTTATTTTTATAACTTATTGAAGTTTGTAAACCTCATTGTAATATTTAATCATTGAAGAAGATAATATTAACACATCCCAAATGAACCACGAAACCGAAAAAACAACAGAAAATAAAAAGATTTTAGTCGCATCTGGAACTCGAGCCCAGGACCATAATATGGGATTTAAAAGATTAAAAAAATGGAGGATAATATTAACAAGTCAACTTGAAGTATGATATCGGTGTAGATGGCGTAAATTGAACTGGCCTCATTAGCTAAGTTGGTTAAGCGGTTACCCCGGATAGGTAGAGGTTATTGTTAATATTATCTTCAATGATTAAATAAATAAAGTGCTCAAATGACAGTACAAACCCCAAACAAGCCAGCCTAAGTATTATATTAACATAATATGTGGAATTTATAAATTGTTGTTTTAAAGTAAATAAAAAACAATCTCATCTAAATGCTCTGTCTTGTTGGTACCACTACATTCTCGACATCTGAAGGACTTATTTTTGTAAGAAAATCCCCCTTTTTTCTAGTATGTCAGAGACTCTTTACTTTAACGAGGATGCTCTAAGTATCTACCTATATCTGCGGTACCTTGATGGCCTCAGTTAATTGAAGGCCAAGTCTCTTCCCAGATTGAAAGCATTTCAAACTTGATTCCATTTTTATTAATAGATAAGGACTTTTTGGCTGATGTTGGGAACATGGCTTGCGGCAAACCATTCTATACAAACACCAACCGATTCTACACGGCCATCACAGAATTGAAAGATAATAATGAAGGGCCGAACCAGGATCAACTAGACTCCTTGCCAAGTAAATGATTTCCTTTAGTTATACAATTATGTTGTAGTGTGTTTTCAAGTATTTTTAGTGCATGTTTTAAACGTTTTAATGCTGCTGTAAGTACGTACATCGCTAAGGATTTTGTGTTATTAGAAAAAAAAGTTATATATTAAATATAAATGCAATAACTTAACACAAATATAAACTAAATTTTGTGATTTTTTTTGCTATTAAACATATTAAAAATGGAATCTTATGTATCTATAAATTAAAAAATACAAAATTATGTCACTTCACAATTGTGTTTTCCCTCACAAAGCCCATGTAGTCGCTTACAGTGGGCGCACATGAGGAAAATTCACTTTCTATTCGCAGTCTTATATTGCGATAGCCAATAATGGCACTTCCGTCATCACTGTCTCCATTTATTAGATCAAAGGTCTCGTCTTCCATAATGTCGCTCTCATTGACACGGTTCGCAATAGATTAATATCTGACATGGCGAAATGTTTCGATTCAAATTATTATAACAGGATAAACAATAAATATACTTATCAAGACTCACACCAACCGCAATACACCACCCTCAAATGGAACACATGCTCTTCCGAGGACCGACAAATGCACACTGAAGAATGCAATTTATGTGAACAACGCTTGCAGCGCGGTTAACCTGACTCCAGGTAATAAAATGTTTGTTTGTTTAGCCGATTATTGCCGAGACATGCACAGAGAGATCCTGAAGATGGGAGGGGGCAAGATTCTGTGGAGCTACGCAAAGCCACTGCTCATGGGCAAGATCCTGTATACACCGGATACGCCGCAGGCCAGGGAGATTGTTGTCGCTGTAAGTGGAATGTTTTATTATTATGTCGCAAAGTAAATCATTTTTGATATTGTCTCCCATCGCTCCGTAAAAATACTATTGATCTCCATTGATTGAAGAGAGAAAAACTGACAACAATTTCCCGCGTAGAATAGCTGTTTTTATACTTCTGCATAGATCATGAAAAACCAAAAAAGGCCCCATGTGTTACTCACTTTCGTAAAATAAAGTGAGCAGTCTACTTTTAACATCTGAGGCTCAGATATTAATGGCACTCACGAGGCCCAGTGGTTTCGCTCATGTCATCTTTGGAGGTGCTTTATGGAGGGTCTTTAATGACCTATTCAGGAGTGAACCTGGGTCTTGAAGAGACCCATGTTATGGGAAGCCAGCAGCTTTATGATGTTGATTACAGTGGTGTGCATTAATCTAAAGGCCAAAAGTAGGCTGTGTGTAGTTTTTCATGTTTGGATATGAATTGTGCATTGAATATTTCGACTGCTTAAAGGAAGAAGAGACATTTCAATGTTTAAAATCGTGTTCATTTTCTTAGTTGAGTATTATTTGTATTGAATATCTACGCATTCAATTAGAACACATTTTCTAACTTCTTTAGTATTTTGCTCGATATGACACTAAGTCATTACTCCCAGAATTGAAGTTAGTCAAAGACTTAATATTTTGAGTTAGTGTTGTTGGAGAAGTCGATTTGAAAATACCCATTTTATTATCATCTTCTGTTGATTTTTGTGGCCAATTGAATAAATAAGAGTGCGAGTTCTTTACCAAATTCGTTGAAAAATATATTTTAACAAACAATCTATTAGTTTCCTTTTATGGTTGATTTTTTTTAAGGTAGGCACAGTTTTTATAGAGTGGACGCCACTGGTCGATTTTAATGGCAGATGGAGCTTGCAAAAACAACTTTCACAGCTATTAATAATAACATTAACGGTGAGCACCTAAAAACGCGCACTTTGCAAGTTGCTCAAGAAATACCACTAATGATTTATCTGTTAAGGGGAACGGCTGCGGCGCCTGTTTCATACAAATCTGAATTTTGGATTGGAGGCCAAAATACCCATTTAAAATGAAAGATCTATTTTTTTTATTTAAAGATTTAGTAAATATTCAGTACGGATGAGAAGTACTTTATTTATTTTTCCCCTTAATTCTATATGGAATATATATAAATATGAAATATGTACTGGAATTGTAGAATTTTAAAAAATATATTAAAATAAGCATTATGGCAGGTAGACTTCAAATTAAATTTAAAAAAATTATTTATGTAATCATACTTACATAGCAAATGTGATATATTTTTTAAAAAGTACGATACACCCGCAAATAAATTGCTAAGCTGCCTCTAAAATTATGAAAATTGATTTTTTTCATGCCACATACCTAAAAAATAAAAATAAAAATAAATAAAATACTTATCATCCGCACTACATATTTACTAAACCTTTAATTAAAAAAATAGATCATTCCGTTTGGATGGGGATTTTGGCCTCAAATCTAAAATTCAGTTTTATATGAAACAGGCACCGCAGCCGTTCCCCTTAATTCTATATGGAATATATATAAATATGAAATATGTACTGGAATTGTAGGTAAAATGATCAAAATTTCTTTTACTGGTTTTCAAACTGCACCTGTTTTCAGACATTTTCGTATATATTTCATAGAATTTAAAAGATTACAGTTTGAGGATTTTTATCTTTTGAAACCATAGATTTTCCTAACTACCCATATAGATTTTACATATAAATTATTTCTAGTATTGCTTGAGTTAGCAAGCTACGCAGTGATATTTTGGCCATTTTTGAGTTCTGTCCCTTAATTCATTAATTAGAAGGAGAGAAATCAGTACATCTGGTTTTTTAAGAGATCAATGTTGCAGGAGGGATGAAGATGTTGTGGGTTATTTTTGGTGGAACTTACAAAATAACGTATTTTTATAACATTTTCCAGGCAAACTCAAGTTTCTCCCAAGTAGGACAGGTGACCACCCTGCTGAAGCAGCTGGCCGAAGGGTTCTCCTCCCTGGAAGAGATAACTCTTCACAAAGCCAGCCTGGTCACCATGCAGAAGTTGGCTCAGAGTCCCCTGGTTCAAGATGCTCTCGACAAAGTGACTTCCGATGACTCTAAATTGGATATTTCCAGCCTTGATCTGAACGACCTGATCTCTCAGTTTGGAGACACAGCCGTAAGATTTTTAAAATGTGTATATTCTGTAGTTATTTTGAATAAATTAAATATTTTTAATCACCTATGGTAATAGACACTCCATGATCCTGTCACCGAGAACTCCCTTTAATTTACAGGGTTATTCAAAATGATGGACTCAATTTCTCACGTTCTCCTCTGATACACTCGATCGGCCTGAACTTTTTCTTTACAGAGACATCCAATTTGCTCAAATTGGCGATACCAACGTTAAATGCTCTTTCTAGTCGGAGGTTCAATATTAAAATGGAGACGAAAGGTACGCTGCACTACAGTTGCCGACTCAGTTTTACAGAACTCACAAACACAGAAAACCTTGTGCTGCATAGTAGCCGTTTCACTCACAACTGACATGAAATGTCTGCATCTAGCGGTTGTTTGCGCAAGTATGAGCGATCTAGTGGTGGAATTCTAAACTTTCGAACCTCCTCTTTCAATTGTTATGTAGGTCATTCACATATAACATATAATTCAGGAAATATAGCGGTACAAAATTGAGTCGATCATTTTCCAGTCCAGCATCCCTTTCGGGCTGCATCCCTGAGTTTCGTCGTCGGCACATAAAGCTGAGTGATACGTAACTCAATCTTATCAATATTACTCAATAATATTATCTTTTTTTTAGTACTCAATTTTAAATGCATTTTTTTTCCTCATAGCACCAATCAGTACCTACCAAACACATATACATAATTGTTTATTCTATAATATTTGTTTTTCTCATCCTTCATAAGTACATAGCTATTATACTATACTCAAATTATCTGGTATACACACTTTTTTTTCTATACTCTTCTTGACATCTCTGTATACTTAATTATTATACTTTTTTCTAGATATATTATATTACCATAATATGTCAATACTAGCTTTTTTCCTTTTTATTTTTTTGTATAATGGCACTTAATATGAACTAAATTTGTCAATTTGACTGTCCCAAAACGAGATTTGTTCCTAGTTGGGCAATCAAAGCTTTCTTACATTTTGTTTTTAAATTATGTGTGTTTCAAATAAATAAATATTATTATTATCATTTTGAATAACCCTGTATATACCTTCTACATTCATTTCTTGTGAGAAATAGGAAGAGATATTAAATATGGATATAGTGTGGTCTACATATATTCTCTTCAACAAGAAAGAATAATTAAAAATTTTGCAAAAGGGCACTAACAAAATGTGATGTGCATTCAATTTTGATTTTCGTTTCCAAGTAGATGGTACTTGATATGTTTCATTTTACCATCCATCCCTTGTTGGTGCTTGTGATTTATTCTTAAAGTACAATAATCTCATAATACATTTATTTCCAGTAGGCGGGATATGAGTTCAGACAAAAATCAATTTATTTTTATTGCACTATCCATTCTTAAGGTGTATATTCCCTCGCATGCATATTTATATTTCATGAATTTTCTAAAAAATTTTAAATGTTTATTTTTCAGACCATGAAGGCTTTAGTCACGAAGTTTTCGCAAATGACAGACTGCATCAGCTTGGATAGATTCGTACCGGTGGCTACAGAAGCTCTGCTGGAGCAAAAAGCTGGAAAGCTGATGATCTTAAATGAGTTCTTGGCAGGTCAGTCGAAATATCACTCTTTCGTAGTCAGCGGTGTTTTCCCACCAATAATCCACCTGTCAAAACCAACTCCTTTGCTTTTGTGGAATTTAAAAATAGAACTCTTTCCCTACACATTTTTGTTACAATAGTGTTTGTAATAATTTGTATTCTTTTCCTATGTAGGTGTTGTATTTATGGAAAACAATAATAGAAGTGTCAACACCAAGATGTCACCCAATATAGAGTACAAAATAAGAATGGACATAGACAATGTGCCATCTACTAGCAGAATCAAGAACCAGTAAGCTATAAACATATTTTATTCAATTATATTTATTCACCTAGTATGTATGAATTTGAATGGAACTAGAATATTATGAATTACAGAAGAATGTGACATTCCGTGATGACAACAAACAAGTCATACGAAAGCAAAGGCACCTCTCTAAAGCATATTTCTATGAAATATTAGATATCAACTTTTATTTTTTTTATTTGCACAATCCAATGCTTAGTTCAATTCACACATAATGTGGGTATAGGTATACTTGGCAGAAGCTATTTTAGAATGAAAAATCACATTCAAGGATTGTCAGTAAGTTTCCGTTGAGAAATACTCTGGAATTCTCTCAGCTAAGAATGATGGTGCCAAACTGATCTCTTTCTGTGCCTCAAACCGAATCTAGGTGGTAACATGGAAGATGTGTTCGACTGCTGCGTTGAACACCTCTTTCAATCCAATCTTACCAAATAATTTTTTACAGATTCTGGGCACCAGGTCCCGATGCCGACTTCATCGACAACCTCCGCTACTTCCGAGGTTTCGTGCAGCTGCAGGACCTCATCGACAAGGCCATCATCTCAACGCGCATGTCTTCGGTGGACCCCAAGACGTCCGTGGCTAGCCCCGCTGGTATAGTCAAGAGAGAAACATCCTCGGCTGCGGGAATCGATGACAGCAGAGTGGAGGACTGGGCGGTCTACACGCAGCAGATGCCGTACGCTTGCTGGGTTAAAGACGAGTATGTTATATTTATAGTAATAATACAGACTCGGTTATAGTCAGCACACATCACCGTTGTGGTTATTTTTTACTAAAACAGCACTTCACAAATCATCCAAATATTATTAGTTACAGTAATTACTCTACGTCTGTTAACACGCCCAATGCCTATATACTACTAGCGAAAATAATACTAACACCTCATACCAATCATTGTTCCATACGTTTATGAGTCATATGTATATGCTTACCTATCTTTTGTTTGAACGAAAAATTCATGTGCGAGAAAACGAGACAGATGCAGAAAACGCTGTCTAAAATGAGATGGCAATAGGCGCCAAATACTAAGCAACTTTTTATGTGAATATGCGCAAAAATGAGATAGATTCTGTATCTACATTATTACATATTCTATTCTACACAACAGTGCAAAACAAGATGCCTATAGGCAGGCGATCCCAGGCGAACGTTCTAATGAAAGAGTGAGGCCGAGCTATGAATTCATATTGCCGTTTCATTCTACCAGTGCGATCAAAGGATGTTTGCTGGGCAAGGAACGTAACTACTAAATACAGATGGCGTTAGTTCTGTTTGCAGCTCGCTTACGTATTCTTCCATCATTATCGACAAATAGTATGGTTTCTGTGAATATGGTAAGTAATATGTCACACTGGACAAAAAACTCACCTGGCACACACACATCAAACATTATTTCACTGGCTCCAGACGGTTGAGAGCAGTTGGGACTCTTGTGCGGTACTCACATAAAAAAGTATCTTGTTTTTGTTTTTCTTTCAATTTCTCAAAATCTTGCATGAACAAACAGCAAATTTCATTCCAAGCCGATAACTTCAATGTATTATTTTTGTAAATCTCTGATAAAAATAATTAATCCCAAAGTGCAATTTTTTCTTCCAATAGTGAGTTAAAATTTTAAGATTTATTTCCTTCTCCACAACTTATAAATCAAAATAAAACATAGTTTACAAACAATGACAACCAAGAAGCGTATGGGATTCCCTGCGACAGGGAGAGCGCCAAGCCGAACAAGCTGCGGGCGGGCGGACGGTGTGCAGCACGGCGCATGTCAACTGACGAGAGTTACAACATGTTTTTTTAATTGGGTGCTCTGCGTTGGCAGTCTGGCTGACAAAACATATTGTGGTCGATTTTTAATAGTGTTGTGTAAGTGTGAACAGCTCCAAACAAAGTCTTCAGACACTAGGGCAGATGATTTTTAATAGTGTCGTGTAAGTGTGAACAGCTCCAAACAAAGTCTTCAGCCACTAGGGCAGACGATTTTTAATAGTGTTGTGTAAGTGTGAACATCTCCAAACAAAGTCTTCAGCCACTAGGGCAGACGATTTTTAATCGTGACAAAACATCACAAGTGGGAACAGGCTCTAAGGCATCTCAAAATTAAAATGGAAATTTTCTCTTAAAAGAGTGAAAAGAAATAGAAAAATAAAAGAATAGAGAGGAAGATTGCATGAACTGTTCAATAACCTAATTAAATCTGGTCATTAAACACAATTAAAGCCATTTCAATCAACGGGCCAGCTGTAATGCAACTGTTAACCTCTTGTGTGCGCTTCTTGGCTTTAATTTCAAAATAACTCACTTGTGTTTTACAAAATGATGTTTTTGTGAATTGTATCATCTTATCAGATAATATACCTATCTATTTACCCACATTTTATGTTTATACGAGGTGTGTTCAAAAGAAAAGGTGAATTTTGAATTTTTTCGAAAAGTATTTATTTATTCATCAATATCCATTTTCTCCCCTTCAAAGTAATCCCCCTCAGATATAATGCACTTATGCTAGCGCTTCTTCCAATCCTCGAAGCACTTCTGGAATGCGCTTTTCGGTATGGCCATCAGCTCGTTCTTCGATTCTGACTTTATCTCATCAATTATGGCACTTTTTTGAAACAAAGTAGACTCGCCGAATGCTACAGTCAACATTTTAAGTGCGTTGGAGCACTTTATTCCATTTTTAATGCAAAATTTAATACACTTTTTTTCAAAAGTAAAAAATGAAGAACACACAAAAACGTGACTAACCTTTCCAGTTGTCAAAAACAAACCACTAATCCAAAATAGCTGATAATGCTAACATATGATAAACATATGTGTACCAACATAACAAACAAAAAATTCGATAATCGAATGTACACAGCCCGCAAAAATTCAAAATTCACCTTTTCTTTTGAACACACCTCGTAGTATAAGTGGTTTTTCCCAGAATAGCTACTTATATTCGGAGAAATGAGTTTTTTTCTCCCTCATGTTACTAAAAAAGTTAACAAAGACACATGAAAGAATGTATGTATTTTGTATATTGCATTTCCTTAAGACTGAATAAGCGTCTTTCTAAGTAAAAATAAAATTGTATTAAGTTTTCCTGTAAATAATAATTTGAGAAATATTTTTTCTTATGGCGCGCTCCAATTAAAAATATTTAATATCCGACTTGTGCTGAACATCAGGCCATCCAAAATCCCTATTCCGACTAGTTCTTTTGATGAGAAGCGATTATGGTTCTTTTAAATATGTTCTAGCTATCCTTAGCGAATCCTACAAGAAATTAATTGTGTTTTCTTTTTTACAGTTTTCAAACAACAATGTACGAGTCTCAAGCCCTCATAGTGGCCTTCTTCTTCTGCCTCATCCTCACTGTGTCCTCCATAGTGCGCAACATGGTCTGGGAGAGGGAATCTGGCAATACTTCTGTAAGTAGTCTGAACTATTATTGTTACCAGATTAATTTGTTGCAGTATCTTGGTTGCTAAATCTGGACTAATCAATTCCAGCTGATGTGCGTGATGGGCATGAAGCGCCAGCTGCACACCCTCTCCTGGGCGACTGCCTCGCTGCTGGAGGTGCTCCTGACCATGCTGGTGCTGTGCGCCGTGCTGAAGTGGGGCGGCATCCTACCCAACACTGACACAGGACTACTCCTGCTGGTGCTCCTCAACTTCGGACTATCAATTGTGATGTTCTGGTGAGAAATATTTTAATTGTGTTTTAAAACAAATCAAACACGTTTTTTTAATACAGCCCTTTGATCTTATCGGTTTCCAAACGACCCATATTTTGTATATTCCAATGATTGACTTTTTGTTAACATTTCTTATCCTACCATGATTATAGTAATTTATTGTTTAAAAATATGGAACATGCATTTTTATCAAGTCCTAAACAATTAATTATCTTATCCTATTCTGGCACATGGGTGAGCCGCCCGCGTACGGGGCATGTATGGTGCGGCACAGGGGTACGCCCTCCTGCGTCTTAAAGGTTAATGAATACGTTTTGAGTTTCTTGTGAGATACTGATTTAATATTTTGTATTTGACTGTCGGCACTCAAAAATACACATTTTGTTGCTAACTCAAGTAATACTAGGAATGATTTATCAAAAATTCTATAGGTACGGGTAACTAGGAAAATGAATAAAGTTTCACAAGACAATACTGATAGCGACCTGCAGTCCGAAGGCCCAGATCTCCTGTCAGTTTGACGTGTAGGTTTTTCTCAGCTATCGGCATGCTATGCCTTTACAAGTTAGTGTTGGAGCGCGCGCCGCGCATTTGTTTTTTTAATGTTTATGGCTTTTCACCGACTGCTTATGAAAAATCAAAAGCAAAGATTAGAAACTTTTGAAATCAGTATTATTTCATTTTTTAATGAAAAATTGTAAATAAACTATCTAAATTTGCACTGTTCATACGTAAGTAATTTATAGCCGTCGTAAATATGACATGACGTTATTATTATAATTGGTAAATGGCCATATCGATGTCTATCTTATAATATCTAATGTCATAACTGTAGGAAATCTTTTAAACCGTACGACGTATCACGAATCAGGCTACACTTCGCTCCGATTGCTGAGAAATCCCTTTACACGTACACTTCCGCACGGAGATCAGCCGAGCAATGGATTGGGCAGCGCGCCAAAGTGTGGTGACTTTTTTTTACACAAAACAACGCAACATTTCTGACGATCTGACGTATCGGCGCGCAGATCGGTGGGCGCTTTGGAGTGAAGATTGAGAAACGCAGGCGGAAACATACATGTGGGAGACGCTAATGAGTAAAATTTATTTTTTCTAGTTACATGATATCCGCCATGTTCCGGTCTGCCAGTCTGGGTGCTGTGAGCGCCGCTATCCTCTACCTGCTCTCCTACATGCCCTTCATCATCATCATAGCCATGGAGGCAGAACTGAGTCTGTCACAGAAAATGCTCGCTGTGAGTTTATTTCTTGGCTACGACGTAACTGATTATTTACTTTTGTTGTTTGAAATAAAAATAAGTTCAATTTTTCCTTACTTTTTTTAAATTAGTCAAATATTCTCTAATACATATTGAATTTCTTTCTTGAGTCGAAAATCAATTTCATTAACCTGTCTGATGTCTAGAAATCGAAAGGTCTTCTGTAAACTGGCGACATCAGCTTTCTTTACAATTTGATTTACAATTGATCACACTTCTAGAGATTTTGTGTTCACAACTAACTTCTTAATCTAAAAATGACATAAATTCAGAACAATAAACAATCTTTCTATTTTATTTTTGTTTCCAGAGCCTATCAATGTCCAGTGGCTTCTCATACGGCCTGCTCCAGACGGCCCGCTATGAGGTCCAGGGCTCCGGCCTCCGCTGGGAAAACGTTTGGGGCTCCCCCACGGCCCGAGACAACATGAGCATCTCGCTGTCCTGCTTCATAGTACTCTTCGACTCGCTGCTGTATGGCATGATCGGGTGGGCCATCAACTCCATCTGCTTCCGTGAGTCAAAACAGCCAGTAAAAAGCCATGATCCTCTGCAGTTTCTAATGTAAACAACACCAATTCTGCTTTTTTTAGGAAGCAGGGTATTATGTAGGCAGTTCTGGTATTGCTTCCTGAAATACAGTGGTTATTTTTAAACTGGCAATAAAGGAAGCAAATACTCTAAAATGACTATACCTCCAGCTCCTGACAACATTCCACACCAGCAACCCCTAGTGGCCCGAGTTGAAGGAATTACTTTTTTCATACATTTTAATAAGATAGTTTTACCTACTGATAAAACTTATATTATGTACCTAACCTCATTCAAAACCTTATTGAGAGAAGCATACTTAAATCTCCGTTCGCATTGACCTATCCCGCTCATTTTTAGTCCCTTGTGTCTGACACGTGATCACCAGATGCCATCAAAAGTTCTTAGTAAATTATAGAAAACGATAATTCAAAAAATAAATATTAGGTAAACTACATATGATTTTACTTATTTTTTTCTCATAAATGAAATAATAAAAAATATAAAATATGTAATACATTTTATTTTGTTTCCAGGTAACAATATTACGACAGGTGTCATTGGCAGTGGTTCCGACAAGCCCTCGCAGGAGGTGGGCGTGAGGATAGAAGGCCTGAGCAAGGTGTATGGCCGTAGCAACAGCGCTGCCCTGTCGCACGTGTCCATGGACCTGCTCAGGGGACACATCACCACTCTGCTGGGGCACAATGGCGCTGGGAAGACTACGCTTATGTAAGTTTAATTTCTTCACGTGTATATTGCCTTCACCATCTTTAGCCAGACCTAGTTTCTCTTTTCGCAACCAATCTGTCTGTTTATCCATGACATCTTTCTGGTTAAACCCTCTTTGGTGATTTGCTAAGAATGGCTAAGCTGCTGGCTTCTGTTACTATATATAAATTTCCCTTTTTTTTTCGACCACACAATTGCATGAAAGAAAGCCAATATAACATGATAATTGTTTAGTTAGTAAAGTTGTACTAATCAATAGAGGTATCAACAGATGGCACTGGTTGCTTCATTTTTAATTTGTGTCGATAGGCACGGCCTTTTGCGACACTAACACAGACAAGTCTTCTCTTGAATGTACATGTACATTTTTTGTGTAGAATACTGTAATTTGGATATGACATTTTGCATACTTAGTTCCTGCTTTTGGCATGTTATAGTAGGGCGATCGGATTTAAAGTGTGGATTTGACTTTTGGAATATTTTTATAAATTTTAATATTATTTATTTTTTATGTTAGTGAGACAGGGTAGGTAGTGCTTATGTACCTATATGGAATGCATGCCTCTGCTTAATACCCAGATATTTACTAAACTCCCTCTTCCCCGATCTCTAATAGTTTAGTAATGCTTATTCTAGACAGTTTAATAATACATATTTCAACAGTTTGGTAATGCCTTCAAAGGTTGAAACAGTGACAAACCTGTATATTATGGATTCTATTGAAACACCTTTGGTCACAGTACTAGACGCTCACACCAGTGACTTTTACTATAAATTGCCGACTTCCTCTTTAGGAACCTTGGGTAAGGATTTGCAAATGAAACAGTGACTTCACGAAAGCCATCGCACAACTGGCTGGTCAGACCAGTCGTGTCCCTATTTATTGGGATAAATTGTACAATTTCTACACGTGTTATGCAGCAATTATTCTTATCTCTACAGGAAAAGGAACATACATATTTGCAAATGCGTCATAGAGCCAAAAATTAATTACTTGTGCGAGTAATTTAATCTTGAAAACCATGGACACTTGGAGAGTGATTTCAGTTAAACAAAGAACCTTATTAAATAGAACTATAAACATACAAGTAAATCCTTAATCATTTCAAATATAATATTTTGAGAAATAAGTCTCTGCTGTCCGATAGTCACCATCTTCAATATTAAAACGTTCAATAAGACTGGCAACAAATTCCCTCTTCTCACCCAAGACAACTATTTATCACTTTTAATATATATATATATATTTTTTTTATTAGTTTCCATATAATTATGACATTTTAAGGTAAGGTATAAATATTAAAAATACATGTATATTATAGAATTTTTTTCATAGTCCTCCTCACTAGGAGATCCTGTGCTGAGGCGGACCAGGTTTTGCACAAAGGGGTTTCAGCGACTTCTATATTTCAACTTCAAGGTTAGGGTAGGGTCTTTCCAGTAATTTCTATGACGTTTTTTTGAGAATAGTAGTCAGTTCTTGTTCTGGTATTTCCATAAGCCAAGTTTTGATGGACTTAATGCAATTATTGATTGAATTACTTTTTTTGATATTAAGTGGGAGATTGTTATATAATTTTACAGCTAAAAATTCCGAGCTTCTCTGTCCAAAAGTAGTATTGCATTTAGGTATATTTATCTTGTCTAGTTGCTTTGTTCTGGTATTATGCTCATGAAGAGTCGTAGCCGTTTTCTCATTTTTAAGATGATTAACTAGAATATTTTTGGCAAAGATTTTTTGGATACTTGGAACGTTGAAATGTTTAAAAATTTCCGTTGTTGACGTCCTTATGAGGACCTTTAAAATGGTCTTTATGATGCATTTCTGAGTCGTATTTAATGGTTTCATGTAATTTGATGCAGCTGAGCCCCATACCAAAATTCCATATTCCAAATGAGAATGACATAAAACATAATATACTCTATTTAGATCCTCAATTGACAAGATATTTCGTAATTTAATTAGCTATAGCATCACCAGTACCCAGGTTTTCCCTAAACCTGTATTGCGTTAATGATAATATTTTATTATTATCCAAAAAGGTAACAATTTGTTTTTTTATCACTTTTTCCAAAATTTTTGAAAGCGTTGTTAAAAGACTAATTCGTCGATAGTTCAAAATATCATTTTTAGGACCACTTTTATAGATTGGTATGACCTTAGCAATTTTAAGACAAGAGGGAAAAGTACCTTTTAATATTGATAGATTTACACAGTACTTTAGGGGGTAAATTAACTTATTTTGTAGGTACTTGATTGAATTGCTTGTCTTCGTGTCATTTCCCGATGAAGTGTTTGAATTTAGAGAGGCTATAACATTTCTTATTTCATCACTTGTTATCTTGTTTATATTAAGGCTATTTTCTTTATTTGTATGATCATTCCTCTCTGTTTTATCGACGGTGGCAGAAATTTGTTTAATTTTATTAGCTAAATTTCAGCCTATATTGCAAAAAAAATAGTTTACATAGTCAAGAAGTTTGTCTGGTTGATCTGCAAATGATGTAGGAATCATATGTATATTTAATTCTTTAATGGTTTTATCATTGTGGGAGGCTTTAACATTTGTAATTTCATTTAAGATCTGCCAGCATTCACGTGAATCATTATTACATTCATCTATTTTTTTTATGGAATTTTTCTTTGGCAATGCGTATTACATTATTGCATGTATTTCGGTATCTTTTGTAAAATCGAAGTGTATGAATATCATAAGGGTTGTTTTTTTTACTTTTCTGTGCAGTTCATCTCTTTTTCTGATAGAGTTAATAATATTTTGACTTATCCAAGGTTTAATTTGTATATTTTTATGAGATATCTTTTTCTCCGAAGTTATGGGTGTTGGTTGAAATGATATGCTGCGTAGTTTCAATAAAATAACTCCAAGCAGTGTCTGCATCATCTTTTCCAATAAGATTTGTCCAGTCAGTAATTTGTAATTCCTTTTTAACGTTTTCCTAGTTTGTTTCAGACTTCGTTAAGACATATTTCTTCTTTTGGTGTACAAGTGTATTGTTTTTTGTGATAGATAGAATTATTGTGTAATGGTCGGTCAGTGTGGTTGAATAAATTATGGCTTGAGTTTTTTTATTAGTTTTACTAAAAGCATGATCAATGCAAGTTTTGCTTTCATTAAATATATGCGTAGGTTCATCAATAAGACTTTTGAATCCATGGTAAGCTAGTGTCTGCAAATAATCATATTGTTTTGGGTGGCCATTTTCCAGGATATCAATATTTATGTCACAAGTTTTTGAGTAAGTTAAGCTCAACAGACAAGGAATTAAGAAATGGCTCCAAATTATTTGTAGGAGGGGATCTGTAAATTGCGAGTATTGTTGTATCATTACCAATTGATATCCTTAGACAGTTTGCATTTTTAATATGGATCTCTCTGACATCAGCTTCCATGTTTCTATGTCTATATACTAATGAATCTTCTCTCTTTCCAGCAAAATTCTAACTGGCATGATCAAGCCCACGGCCGGCAAGATAATCATCAACAAGCAGCCGAGCCCCAACCAGAAGGACGACCTGACGTACAAAATAAAGAACCACATCGGCCTGTGCCCTCAGTTTGATGTACTCCTAGAGGTTATGTCTGCCCGGGAACATCTGACGTACTACGCCCAATTGAAAACTGGACTGCCCAGTTCGGACGTGAAGCATGAAGTTGATAGGTTTGTGGAATTTACATAGTAAACCAACAGTCAACATTTGCTAATCCACCAGTTCCTAGCAATTCTTCTCTGTCTTCTTCCACCAAGTCGACCCACCTCTTCCTTGATCTGCCTCTGGGTTGCTTCACTGTGGCACCCACTTTTTCATGATTTTCTGTGTTCTGGAATTCTTTCCACGTGCTTCAACAAAGAGGAATACCTGCCTGTTTCTGTCCCAGCTGATCCTTTTACTAACAAACCATCATGCCGTTTCTCCGCAGAGTTAGGCAAAGAGGATAGTCTGTCACACTACTCTATCTTGGCACACGCTCCTTCATTCACATTTATATATCGTCTCATACATACTGTTATGTTTTTCTCTTGACTCTTATATGAACCAACTCTGTTGGTCGTGCCATGTCTTCTTCGGGTATCCCCAACTTCTTCTACCATTCACTTTCCCGTCATATATTCCCCTAGCGCTTCTTTCTCCGTTTATTTGCTCCACATGTCCAAATCATCTAAGCATCCTTTTCTTAGTCATTTTCGTCAGCCTTGCATTCTTTCTGGATTTCCACATTTGTTACTCGGTCTTACGTGGTTTCACTGCATATTTCACCTCAAGGATTACATTTCTCCAGCATTCAGACTATTTTCGTCCCTCCTTTGGCAGCTATTTGCCTCACTGCCATCCATCGGGGTTGGTATCAGCAACCATTGTGGAATGCTGGCCTCAGTCTTTCCGTCTCCCGTGAACATGTTGCTCCGAGTATTTGATCAAAACAGATTTCCATTTTCCAAATCCTTGACCAGGGCTAGAGGATGTGATTAGCTAAAAGGCAAAATTTTATTGGTAAAAAATAGGCTGGCCCATTGGAGTATTTGGAACCTACAGAATTTTGTGATTAACCAATCGGCATATCAGCCGCCAAGATATGGCGGCTTATAATATTTTACGCTAGCATACCGGCCGCCAAACGCTGGCGGTTTTAGCCACTCCACCGCCTTTATTATATATATGTATATTATTTTTAAACTTATTTACGGAACTTGACAAAAGTTGTCACTATGAGGAAAGAATTAGCCCTTTGATTAAAAATATCAACTAACATCAGTTGAAATTCGAATGTTTACACCACAGTCGTAATGTTTTACGGAGTTTTTTTTTATCGACAATTTATCACATTTCTGATCTAGACACTTGAGTAATTACGTGTGTAATAGTTATAAGTACCGTAATTATTGGTAAAACGGCAATAGTTGTAGTTTTTTGAGACAGTTTATTATTATAAGTCGGTTGAATTTGAACGCTTTTGACGTTTCAAAAGTACATGTAAGTGTGTCGCGCGTGAGCGTTCTGATTGGTTCGACTAATTTTTACCACAAAAATTAAACTGTTTATTGCGTGTTACCCTTTTCTGCATAGATTATTTCTATATTATCTCGTTTTTTCGGGTACAAAATAAAAACCATAATTTTATTATAAGGAACATAATATATTTTAAACTGTTTTGTGTGAAATTATCAAAACTTTTTTATACCTACTGGTGACTGGTTTTTAGAGTGATTTATATACTCGTATAAATAGAAATAGTTAGTATTTAAAATCCATCAAAATTAGCAGGAGGTTACAACACAATTTAACAGAGGATGAAATCTTTCTAAATTGCTTTTATCAGACAGTGATACTGGGGGTCATTCTAAAGATAGCATTGATCCTGGTTGCGAGACTGAGAGAATCTGAATCATCTGAGAGTGATGATTCCCAAACTGAATCTGAAGCTCGACCCTCAAAAAAGCAAAAAGTAGATCTGGAATCATGGAAATGGAATCCTACTTGCCCGCCTACTGACGTTCCTACCAAAATCCAATCATCGTGCCAAGCCAAAATTCATCAATCCATGACCAGAAATTTGCCAGATGTAAGATGTATTGATATATTTGATAAATTTTTCGAGAAGTTTTTTTGGGATTTCTTGACCATGCAGACAAATAAATACGCCGGAGAAAGGGATGCGGCAAGCACCGAATGATTCGACACCACTAGTGATGAACTACAAGCCTATATTGCCCTGTGTGTCTTACAATCGCAAGTAAAAAAGGATACCTTGCAATCTTATTGGTCATCAAGAAAGAGCATTGCGACACCTTTTTTCGCATCAGTAATGTCTTTCAAACGATATACCCAGATATGTAGGTATCTACATCTGGTTGATAATGCTACGGCGGATACCAGGGATCTCTTACATAAAGTAAAATATGTAATCGACTATGTGAATGAAAAATTTCCCTATTTATATGTTCCCAAACAAGATATTGCCATCGATGAAAGTCTTATGAAATTTCGTGGTGCACTTTCATTTATTCAATATAACCCTCAAAAGGGGCTCGTTTTGGTTTAAAATACTACTAAATGTGTGAATCTGTCAGTGGGTACTGGGTTCACTTTCGTATTTACAAAATGTGTGAATCTGTCAGTGGGTACTGTGTTCACTTTCGTATTTACAAAATGTGTGAATCTGTCAGTGGGTACTGTGTTCACTTTCGTATTTACAAAATGTGTGAATCTGTCAGTGGGTACTGTGTTCACTTTCGTATTTACAAAATGTGTGAATCTGTCAGTGGGTACTGTGTTCACTTTCGTATTTACAAAATGTGTGAATCTGTCAGTGGGTACTGTTTTCACTTTCATATTTACGCTGGGAAAAAAAATTGGAGATGCTCAATTGCCATCTTCAGATGCTATTGTTATGGAGCTGATGACACCTTATCTCTCCAAAGGATACACACTATTTCTTGATAATTGGTATTCCTCGCCACTGCTTTACCAACGTTTACAAGAAGGAGGGACAAATGTTTTAGGAACAGTGCGAACGAATAGAAAACAAATGCCGCCCCATTTCAAAACATTAAAACTGAAAAAGGGAGAAGTTGAAGCCCAGTCACAAAATGATGGCATCGAAATGGCAAGATAAAAAACCAGTTTGCATTTTATCCACGATGCATGATTCTGCTGAAATGACTTCAACACGAAAACGAAGATCAACAGCTACAGTGATGAAACTATTACCTGTTGTTGAATATAACAAAGGTATGGGGGGAGTAGATAAAATGAACCAACAACTGGCTTCGTTTTCATTGATGCGACGATACTTGAAAGGGTATAAAAAAATATTTTTTTATATCCTTGATAATGTGTCTTTTCAATTCATACTGCTTATACAAAAAAATCACTGAAAAAAATTTGAAGTATTGTCAATTTCGGCTGATAGTGGCAGAGCAACTTATAGAAAGAGTAAAATTACCAGCTTATGCCAGGATAGGGCGTCCTGCGGCTGACTGAAATGAGATTTCAGGCAGCCCATTGGGCACACTTTGCTCGACCTATACCTGTGACTGCACAAGGGAAAGCCATTGCCAAATGCCAATGCAGAGTATGTTCCGCAAAAAAGAAAAAGATCACTAGCAGATGGGAGTGTGAACGTTGTGGAGTAGCCTTTCATATGCCAGAGTGTTTTAAAATTTATCATACGCAAAAGAACCTAAGTTTATAAGTTATTTAAAGTTTCATTAATATTATTTTTATTGTATTGTTGTGAATTAAAATGTACTTTATATATAATATGTACTCAAACAGTTTTTTTTGTGAACCAAAACTTATAGATTTAATGTGTGTCAAGAACCAATATACTCACCAATGTGTTTGTGTAACTAATTCTTTGAAAATGACCAAGTTTTCAGCAAAGATTTTCTTCTGGTAAGTGAAGATACTGTTTTCTGTATCACATTTAATACCTAAGTTTAGCGCGCCACAGTTTAACAAACCATGTCACACCCCCTCCGGGCGGGGCCACTTTTGTGATTTCGGGGATAAATTAAATTAGTATATTTGTGTACATACTTTCTTCAAAATAATGATATGCGGATGGGTTAATTTTATTTCAGTAAATTCGATTTTCTCCCGAGTCCAAAAATTACTCTAAACATGGATCCAACGGTTGATTCTTGTGGCATTCCTCTCATGATATTAAATTATCTGTTTTTTATTTATTTATGTTTTCAGTATGCTAGATGCCCTGGGATTGGGCGCCCTCTCCGTGGAGCCAGTTCACAGACTATCCGGAGGATTGAGAAGAAGATTGTGTGTCGGTTTGGCCTTCATCGCAGATCCTCACTTGGTGGTAATTGATTTTTACGAATTTTGCAATTGTGTACTTATAATGTCATTGTGAATCATTGTGCATCATTGTGCGAATCAGAGCTCAGTAATCCCAGGGTGGGATGTCCTTAGATGACTGAACCTATCGTGCTTCGATCTTCTTTCAATCAGTCGGTCCACCTCTTCCTCTGTTTGCCTCTGGTTCACTTCCACATGGCCAGTCCTTCATAGTTTTTGAGACCTACAAAACCTTAGAAAGGTTTTGAACCCAGAGGTCGTCATGGGTGTAAATTCTGACACACGGTATATTTGTACTTTCAGAGTGAAAGAAACCCTCAGTACCACTCACAGAGCAAATAATACACAGAGATGCACTAACACGCAAGAGGAAGAATCCAAAATAAGAGGGGCGAGCTAGACTTGCTGCCAATTTAAGTAAAACAGCAACTAACTAAAAAAGTTTAACATGTTTGCAAAAACTGAATATTTTGTCGAGTATTTATTTTTAACCCTTTTTATAAATGTTTTATAATTTGTTTACCGCATTCAAAATCACTCGAAACAAATGTGGATGCAGGGAACTAGACTGGTGCCAAAATGGGTGTCACGTGACTTTTTCCTCCAGCTCTTGAAATGGTACATTAAAGCAGGTTTTAGGCAACTGAATCTACAGAGCCCGATATTTCTCAACCTTCCCCTATCCTTTCCCCTACCCAATTCCCTCAGGGCTTGCTATCTTTCCACACAAAAATAAAATAATTAGCATACCATCTTATCGTTCTAAAAACAACAATACTTGATCGTGAGTAATATTCCCACCACCCCAGGTTTTGGACGAACCCTCCAGCGGAGTGGACCCAGTGGCTCGTCGGGACATCTGGTCTATGATCCTCGGGCTGAAGGCACAGAGGACCATCCTGCTCACTACCCACCACCTGGACGAGGCTGAGATCCTCAGTGACACCGTCATCATTATGCACAAGGTAAAAATTTACATCATTCAAAAACTTAAAACAGCTAAGAAAAGTAACATTTTGGTATCGCAAATAACCAGACAATATACAAAATCCTCCTACTGCCATAATTTTCAATAAAGAAAGTCAAATATTCCCGGATCACGAATAACCTTTTACATAATAATATTTGAAAATCTACTACCATCCGCAGTAAACGGAAGATGTTCCTCGTGTCGTGATGGAGGACTTAGCCAGCCGAGGAATTGAACTCACGACGCTTGGGTGAGACCCAGACGCGATGCCAACTCAGCCACTATCAGTCCGGTCAGTGGCTGAGTTGGTATCATTATAAATGGAAAATGTTTCTCTTGCAATGATGGATGACTTAATTAGAAGCGAATTGTGACGCCGCAGTGGTAATCCGATGCTTTTGGACCACTTGGCTTGGAGTCAGAAGTCGAATTAACAGGAGAGAATGTATGAGACGTTGTACGAATGTGAATGAAGCAAGAAGTGTATGCTAAGATCGAGTTGTTTGGCGTTCCATCCTCTCTGCCTACCCCTGCGGAGAAACAGCATGATGGTTAGTTAGTTAGCTAGTTTATCTTAATATTTACACAGTTTCTTAACACTCTTACATAAATTTTGATTTTCTCATTTAATTATTATTACAATAATAATAATGAATAATAACATCTATTTGTCAATATGTTATTTTACATATTTTATTTTTACATATTACATATATAATTTTAGCAATTGACAAAAAGGTCACTGCTCAGCAGCTTTACATTCTGGAGCCCAACTGCAGCTGGTTTCTAGCAGTTCCTCTTGGAATCCCTCCATACATAGTTTGCAAAGTTTATTAAGAAGGATTTTGTGGTTTACTTTGTCAAATGCTTTAACAAAGTCTGTATATATTGAATCGACTTGGGTTTTTCTTCAAGCGCTCTAGATATAAATTGTTTATATAGAGAGAGATTTGTTAAAGTAGATCTGCCCGTAATAAAACCGCATTGATTAGGTACAATGATGTTATTAATGTGCACAGATATTCTATCAAGTAATAGTTTTTCAAACACCTTAGGGATTATGGAGAGCATGCAAATGGGTCGATAATTAGTGACATCATGAATATCGCCCTTTTTGAATACAGGTGTCAAGTAACTTTTTTCGATAGATCTGGGAAGCAACCAGTGTTTAGTGATTGGTTAAATATCTGACAAAGTGGCTTGGCTAATATTGAAACACAGTTAATTAGAAACGCTGGAGTAATATTGTCTGGTTCCGCTTTTTTCTTTATGTCGAGTGCTTTTATTTTACGTATAACATCAGAGACGTTTAAGTGTAGAGGAGGAATGTGGACAGATTCCTTACGATGAAAAGGAGGAATTTGATCGTTAGGGATGTCGCTTTCATAAACACTTTTGAAAAAATCAGCAAACAAGTTGCCAATTTCTTTAGTATCACTGCTACTTTTTCCCTCGAAATACATGGATGTTGGTAGGCTTGGTTTTTTTTTTTTTTTCAACATTCAATTCTAACCTGTCATTAAATTCGTGGCAACAAGTGGTGTACCGCAAGGTTCACATTTAGGCCCAATGCTTTTTTTTACTGTTTATAAATGATATTATAACTGTATTTGATAACAGTGTTATTGTGTTGCTCTTCGCCGACGATCTAAAACTCTTCAAACTAATAAAAACTATTGAAGACTGTTTTCTCATTCAATTAAATTTAAATAAATTACAAGATTGGTGTGAACTTAATAAACTTCTTTTAAACATTAGTAAATGCCATACGATTAATTTTTTTAGAATGAATCATCCTCTCAATTTTCAACATAAAATCAATAATATTTCTCTCTCGTCTGTCAACGAAATTAATGATATTGGCATTGTTTTCGACTCAAAATTTAATTTTCTTACTCATATCAATTCTATAACTAATAAAGGTTTAAAAATGCTTGACTTCATTCTCCGAAATGCCAGAGACTTTAGGAATATTTCAACGCTAAAATTATTATACTCTTCCTTAGTTCGCAGTCAAGTCGAATATAATTCTTCTAAATGGTCCCCTCACTATAAAATTCATTCCGACTCCATTGAAAAAATTCAACATAAATTTCTAAGATATGTTAACTATAAACTCGGTTTACCTATTGAAACTATAAATTTACAATTACTTAATGAAAGAACTAAAATTATTAAAACTATCAGATAGAAGAATTGTCTCTGATTTAACTTTTATTTTCAAAATTGTTAATGGTTTTATAGACAGCCCTTGATATCGTCAGCTTAATTAGATTTAATATTCCAACTAGAACTATTCAATCTAAAATTTTGTTTAACTGTAACAATAATTTCAGGACTGAGTCATTCAAATATTCATTGGTACCTCGACTTCACACAGTAGGTAATACATATTCAGATATGGTAGACATTTTCAACTGCTCGGAATACAAATACAAACAAACGATTATTGCATACATCCTGTATAATTATTAATATATGTGTCTAGAGTATAAGTAACAGTGAATGTGAGGTATGTTTTGATTTTTCGCCTTTGGATCTTATTACTTAGAATGGTACTTACACTATGTTATTCCTGTATTTGTTCGATATATTATCTTTGAACCTACTGTAATGTGTTTTGCACCTGTTTATTATAACTAACTTTATATGTAAAAGCCCATATAGGGCGTATATTATACAATAAATAAATAAATAATATTTACTTGATTTAACGTTTAATTAAAACTGTTTTTTGTTTCAGGGACAAGTTCACGCATCTGGCACACCACTGTCCTTAAAACACCGATACGGCGAAGGCTACAAACTAACCGTGACTTACCCACTATCCCAATCCTTCGTCACGAGCCAGACCAAACTCTTCAGAGACAATGAAACCAACGGTAACATAGTTCTGCCGAAAACAAATGGTTCTATCGGTAGCATCAACATTACAATGAATGGTGGCAAGGCTATTATAAACGGCACCAATGCGACCAACGGTAGCGATAATCATATTGGAGATGGTGTGTTGGAGGTTAACCACAGCGTCAGGGATTTAATGGAAGTAGTGAGGAGTGTTGTCACTAATTCAAAAGTGACGGATGTTACGCGGCACGAAGTGGAAGTGCAGTTACCGTTTTTGGATGACAGAGGACTAAATAATGAGTAAGTAATAATTTAAATGCTTAAGAGGAACGGGTGCGCTGCCTGTTTCATACTTAACTTAATTTTTTATTTGAGGCCAAAATACCCATCCAAGCTGGATGATATATTTTTTAACCCTTTCAGGACAACTGGTTACTGCTGCTAACCACCAATTTAAAATAGATTGTCTAAGTGCCTACTGGTTTCTAGTTAAAGCCATAGTGCAATATGTGTTGCCTATGTAACAGAAATAGTGCTTGTATAGATTTCATGTTGGTATCATTGTCTTGGAGCTTATTTCAGACTATTCATTGTGGTGATGTGCACATGTCGGGATAAAAATGTGTTAAGTAAAATATTTTTTATTCTGTCCTCAAAGGGTTTTAAATTAAAGGTTTAGTAAATATCTGGTACGAATGAGAAGTATTTTAATTATTCTTGTTTTAAATTATGAAGTATGTGCCATGAAAAAAAAACTGTTTTCATAGTTTTAGGGGCAAATTATTTGCAGGTTTCATATTTAAAAAAAAAATTATTATATCAACATTTAAAAAAAAATGGTTTTTGCACCACTACACAAGCAAGAATCTCTTTAAAATGATTTGCCTATATGTATGAGACCATACCTAACTGTAAATGAAGTACAGAGTGTGTGTCTAAACCGAATTGTGGGGTGTTCCATCCTCTCTTACTATCTTTGCAATTGGTGTAAAGGTTAGTTTGACGGTTTAGTCGTCTGATTGTAATAACTTTTTCTTTTAAATTTTATTGTTGCCTCATCAATATGAAGTTAATCACTTTTATAATATTATTAATTTCCAGTTTCCTAGCACTCACGGAATCGCTAGAATCCAAACAATCAGATTTGAAGTTTTCTGGCCTCAGCATGGATTGCAGCACCCTGGAGCAGGTGTTCCTTACGCTCTGTGGGAAGAAGGGGGAGCTGGAGGAGAAGGGAGACGTGCACATGGACACCGACCATGAGATAGAGGGAGACAACAAAAAGTGGGAACCCGAAAATAGCGATTCGGAATCTGATTTGGAGTCTGGGTTCAATTCTAGTGAGTATATTATTCCCTTATATAAATGCTCAAATAGGTACAAAAAGTACAGAACACTATAAAGAAGAATAATACTCCCAACTATGAATCGGAAATCTTACGTAACTAAATCTCTGAAACAGTAAGCTTGTGTGTGATAAAATTTGTGCAGCCTTTTCTGTCATGATGGCTTCACTTCATCAGGCTCCATTGAAATATCTGTAGAATAATAATAATAATATTGTCTTTATTTCAGCAGAACAAAGCGGTGAGTGCAATTTAAAAAGAATACATTTAAAAAATAATAAAAAATTACAAGATGTAGAAATAGAATATAAAAATAAAATAAAAATAAAAATAAAATAGAATTAAAATAACATATTTAGCACTTATGCTACAGTGGCCTGAGGGAAATTCTCCATCTACTATGTAGGGGCGCGCCCTGCCACTGGGCAACAGCCTGGACAAGAGTGTTTTCCGATCTCCGGTAGCGCTGACTCGTCCCGGCTATTCTATGGCACATCAAAGCACCGAACCCGTGCACTCTATTAGCTGGTCTATTATATTGGAGCTTCTTTTGGATAAATGTATTTTTAACTGTTTCGTTTTTGTCCTTCAACTCCAATTGTATTTCCAGCGGCCCCCTCCTTCCTGCCGTTGCTTCAGTTCACGGCCCTGCTCCAGAAGCGTCTGCTTCACTACGTGCGCAGCCCCCGCCTGCTGGCCGCCGCGCTCCTGCTGCCCACGCTCTTCGTAGCCATGGCCATGGGCTTCAGCCTCATCAGGCCGCCCCCCGACAGCCATACGCCCGTCAGGTTGGATCACACGTTGTACGGAGGGCATTCTGCTGAATTTGCCAGGTATTACATTCATTATTGTTGTGAAATACGGCACTTACTTTGTATTAACAACTGACCTATTAATATTTTAAGCTTCCTTGAGGCAGTATACAAACATTTTGCACATAAATACAGTGTTATATTTGCAATCTTTTTAGGAAATCTGCTTGTTTTGAATATGAACACTTGTGTAGTTACCTAATGTGATAATATTGTGCTTCAGATGATATTTGTAGCAGAGAGAAAACTTTCAAAGATTCCTTTTTTTTTAAATTAAAAATGTACAATACATTATGCATTGTATTCCCAAGAGTTAAGAAACTCATTGTGGGATCACACGCAGAACCTCCATTACAGTTTTTAGAAACAAACATACTTAATATTTAAGATACATAATTAACATTCACAACATTTACAACACTTAATTTGCATTTGTAATAAAGACATATCACTGGTACATTATAATATAAGTGTACAGAGACACTTATTATAAAGAAACACATCACTGATATATTATATACTTATACTTATTACATAGACACATCACACCATTAATCCTTAAGGTATTACTTCAAATAATCGAGTTTAAGCATCTTACTTTGAGTCCTTTCACATTGGCTTGCATTTTTAATATTGGTGTGTAATTTATTATATTTTGTATATATTCTAAAGATTTTAATCCATATTTAGTTGAGTGTATTTTTGGTATATGTAGTTTGTTGATGTTTCTTGTGTTGTGTTGGTGTACATCGTGATTGTAATTGAGTGTGGTGTTAGTATGTACCGAGTGTTGAATTACATGCAAGATAGTATTTGTAATTTCACAGGTGGGAATGGTGTTAAACGTAAGTATTTGGGAGTTTCTGTAGACGTGTGTGTCCCACGGCAAACTAAAGATATTTCGTAGAGCTCTGTTTTGAATGATTTGGATCTCTGAAATCATTTTTTTTTTTGTAGCAAATCCCCAGATCCCGCTTTCAGTTTCTGCTTTTAGAGATAACCCTCTAATAGCAGATTTTAGTCAAAATGTTTTTCCACCAACATTAAACACCACTTAACGGGGAGAGGGATGTCGGAGAGTTATTATTTATTAATTCAAAATAATGAAAATATTATTGTGCAAAATCATATTCGTATTTTAAATATTTTGTAAAACATGCGTAGAACGGTCAGAAATGTGTAATATTTCTGATTTTATTTTGATAAATGCTAAGCCCATGCAAATTATAAAAAAAACGTAATTAATATTTTTTTCTTTAAAAACACCATGTTTATCGTATGGCAAGCGTCCCTACTACTAGTGCCGCCTGACGAATATATTTGGAACTACCAGGTGACATGGCGGGATATTTAAATCGAGAATTACACACGAAGATTGGTAAGAAACGTAGATTTGGCAGCAAAATGGTAATGTTTATCTCACTTTATAGGTTTTAAATAAAGCTAAGTACATAATATAAGTTTTATTGTAGGGTAAAACTTTTCTATTATCATTATTTTGAATTAATAAATAATAACTCTCCGATGTCCCTCTCCCCGTTAAGTAGATGATACAGAAAAATACCATTGTCTTTTTATATACAGGGTTGTTCAAAATGATAGACTCAATTTCGCACATTCTCCTCTGATGCACATGGTCAGCCCGGACTTTTTCCTTTACAGAGTGTAGCGTGTCAACCCG